>APFE030720091.1:7043-25300 GCA_000404065.3 Pinus taeda
AATTAATAATTAAAATAATTAGAGATAAAACAATAAATTTCACAACCCATGGTTTTTTCCATGGTATTTGTTAGGGCCCTATAATAATATGATTCATAATTTTGAATTGGCTATGGTTAGTCTTGTAATATTGTACATATTTTTGCTTTCTACAAAATGTTTTCCATGTTAAAAATTAAAAAATCTTGTTATAGATCTGATATGAAAATATAAGAAAATGCAAATAAACCCAAGAAATAAGAAGATAGAAATAGATAGAAATGTTTTTTGGTTGATCTCAAACTCTTAAGGTAGGGCAACACCATACATTTACTCCATAAGGAAGGAGAACACTCCACAAGCCATATGCTTGTTCATACAATACTCCTTCACATCCCTCAATGTGGAGTCTGTAGCCTCTATATAGGCCTCATACATAGAATACCATGGGTCATTACCATGGTTCACTCAGTACCATCTATCTAATACCATGGACTTATTACATTAATTGCTAACTACTTGTGGTCCCTTACATGATACGGGTTAACCACCTTATTTATTACTATTGACCATCCATTATACATTATTCCATTGGGTATCTCCCTTTGTACCCCATATTATCCCCCTAGGTATATAATATTCCACCCCCCTTAACATGTTTCGTCCCCGAAACATGGGAAGAACACAAATAATAAGATCTACTCAAAAGAGTAGTCCACTGGTACGATGCACGTGCATCTAGCCATCCAAGAGAGGTGAACTCTCGATCTCGCTGGTGCCTCGCTCGCTTGAGATGGAAGTTGACCGTGGCAGCTCTTTTGTGTTGATGTATAGTAGGTGGATTATCGTTGCTCTCTATATGCCATGTGGGGGTTGTTGTCTTTGTAGCTAATTTGTTGCCATCTTGTTGTTTGTTTTCTTGCGGGGTGATGTGGGTGATGATGTGTTGAAGGTTTAACCCACGGTGTGTTTTTCTTTAATTCACCCCTTACTGGAGCCTGACTGTTATCTGGTGCATGTTGTGGTGCCTGCTATGGTGTCTTATCTTCCAATATTACTTCAACCACTGAGCCCTCATCTGATGTGTCAACACCTGTAACCTTTTCTGCTTCAACTTCTGTTTGTGTTTGATTGTCGATCATCAAAGGCTCATCATCTGATATGTCAGTCCCTGGAACATCTTCAGTTTCAACCTCCGTGGACTCTACCTATTTATTGATTGAAATATCCTGTAATGTAATTTTCTTCTTTTTATACCAAAGCTTCAGGAATTTCTTCTGCACATTAATATTGATAGTACCCACGGATTCCATCCTAGGATATCCCAAAACAACATCCATGTTATCCATATCTAAAGTATAAAAATCACCATGCAACACATACTTATCCATAGAAATCTTCAAATCCTTATACAATTGAACATCCTCATCATCCACTTGTGTGTTTTCAATGTATTTTGCTGGAACTTGCAATTTTTTTGCCAAATTAATATTGATAAAATTATGCTTGTAGCTAGGATTTATAGACACAACGATCTTCTCCTTCTGAATCAATCCATGAACCTGCAATAAGGAGAGACCAGTAGAAAATAACCTCTTACGTGGCCCATTCTCCCTTTTTCTAGCACGAGACCATTTGTCTAAAAAGACTTTTTCAAATTCTGCATCTGAGAGTTTGGTCAACTGCTTGTTGTCAAGTGAGAAATACCATTTTTAAGCCTCATCTTTGAAACTAAGCCACACTGAATCCATCCAATATTTTTCCCATATTGACTTTTTTTTTGTATTATTTAATAATAAGACCATTATCTTTCCCTGTAAAATATTGCTTGCTAGAAGCCATGAAGAAGGTTTTGAAAAAAATTTACTTACTTGGCGAAAATTTAAAGTGGCCACAATTTAGTCAATATTGCTCAGAATCTTTATTATGACCTGTTTTTGGAAATGGAATGACCATTTTTCAACTTCCCATGTGATAGAAATCCCGATTTAGACACTGAAATTTCAAATCCGCGCTGCAACTCTCCCGTCGTCACCAAAAATTCTGAAAAAAGAGCTGATTTTAAATCAACGATATCTCCCTCATCCGAACTCCGATTCGACTGATTTTTTTTTTGAAATCAGGTATTTTGTCACAAAGAATCCAGAACTGTAATTAGATTTTGCATATTTTTTCTCAAAATGTACATATCTGTGCCGAAAAATCACTGCCCTGAAAAAATGTCTACAACACCACTGATTTTTAGAACAACGATATCTCCTTCATCCGGACTCCGATTCAGCCGATTTGTTTTTTGAAATCAGGTATTTTTCACAAAGAATCCAGATCTACAATTAGATTTTGCATATTTTTCCCCAAAACGTACAAATTTGATCTGCAAATTCACCGCCCAGAAAGTTCCTGCAAAAAAAATAAAAAAAAAATTCTCCACTTGTGCCCAAGAAAGTGCTATGATACCACTTGTTATAGATCTGACTTGAAAATATATGAGAAATAGAAATAAACCCAAGAAATGATAAGATATGAATATATATAGAATTGCTTCTTTATTGATCAAACCCTTAAGATAGGGCAACACCATACATTCACTTCTTAAGGAAGGAGAACACTCCACAAGCCATATGTCTATTCATACAATAACCTTTGACATCCCTCAATGTGGAGTCTCTAGCCTCTATATAGGCCTCATACATAGAATACCATGGGTCATTACCATGGTTCCCTCAATACCATCTATCTAATACCATGGGCTTATTACATTAATTGCTAACTACTTGTGGTCTCTTACATGGTACGGGTTAACCACCTTATTTATTACTATTGCCCATCCATTATTACATTATTCCATTGGGTACCTCCCTTTATACCCTATATTATCCCCCCTAGGTATATAAAAAATGTAAAGAGGGTATGTCCTAAAAGAATAATCAAAGGACAAAAAGAAACATAAAAGATAAAAAAAGTGAAAAATATGAACTACAAAAAGAAATAAAACAGATCATGAAAATGTGAAAATTCAAGTGCCATTACCTTTTACTTTATTATGCAAATTAAGGTTGTGTGTAGCTGGTCAGAAATGACACAATCCATGATGGTGAAATAACTTAATCTTGACTCATTCATGCTTTAAATTTCATGTTGATATATAGATAATAAAAGATCTAGCCAAATTGTTTAACCTTGACAGATCAGTAGTTAGGTAGAGAATAAAAATGAGCTCATCAGTTTAATCTAAGCCATTGGAAGTTATAAGGTTAGAATTAGAAAGTTTGCTTGTAAAAAGAAAAGGAAATAAAGGGTCAACAAGCTCAAATGCACCCAATAAAATGAAGAAAAAATGATAGGATAAATAAAGGGTAGGTAGAAAAAAGGTTGCAAATGCACAAGGTTGCTGAGTCAAAAGCACATTTATCGTGCTTAATCCTATGTTTCATGTGCAGGAGTATTTGTGAGAAAGAAAAGATATCACAAGCTTGTTTACTAATTTCCCCTCATTTCACTGTACCCCACATGCTTATTTTCTAATTTCCCCATTATCCCTTCATCACTTATAAATTCCTTTTTTCCTCTCATTTTGACCCTTACCCCTGAGTTTCACACATCTCCCTAGTAATTACCTTTCCAAAATCATCCCCCTACCCAAAACCCCTTTTCCCTAGTATGAAACCCATTTCCCATTGCAAATATTATCTCCCCCCCTATTAATTTCACAATTTCCATTCAAAAACTCATAAAACCCCCCATATCCTAAGTTTTATGCCTTCGCTATATCTAATTAATTTCCCCGCTTCATATTTCCCCGACAAACCTCTTTTAACCCACCAACCCTTGGTGCGGTTAAAAAACCCCGCCACATAAACCATGGTCCCACTTTATTAACCCACTGATTATGTTAAAAATCTCGACCTTATTGGTTAATCAATTACATTTCTGTGTAATTAAACCCCAGGCCCCACAAATACCTTTCCCAATTCCCTCCGTGCATCTTAACCGCGCGGTAGCCATCTGATCACCTGCCCCTAGATCCGACAGTGCGCATTCATATCGCATTGGTTCATTATTTGGCCAATAGCAGCCCGAGAGCATGCGAGATTTGTGTTTTGCTTGGGCACTATTCTGGTACGTGGCAGCACTAGGTGAGATCACGTGCTCGCGAAAAATACTGCCTGCCCTCCAAAAGCGGTGCGATGGCCCAGAAAACCACCTCCCCGCCAAAGCCGAAAACTTCCCACTGTTCATTCATAATTTCCACGCCAAAATGTGCCCGTTACCCGTTAAAAGGCCGGAAAAGCCCCAATTCACTCTTTTCACCCTTTTTTCACTACAACTGCTACTTAGCCATTACGACACCCTGAGACCTCTGCAGCCAAATTGACCATTGTCTGTTGCCTGAAGAAGCTCCGGACACCTAATTGAAGCAACCAGTTTCTAGTTGAAGCCACCGTACCCTCTGCAATCACCACTGAACCTAGTTTGCAAGCCAGACCATCGATATCCAGATATTCTTGGGAAAACTAGAACGACCCTTCAATTTGAAAACATACAGTCTAATTGGAAGCTTAATTAATCGAATTAATTAAATAAAATTCCCTGAATTGAAAAGAAACCTATTTATACCCAAAAACCCTTCTTTTGTAGACTATAACTACTCTCACACTCTACCAAAGTTGCTAAAGTCACTCCTAAAACCTCTCAAAAGCCTAATTCATATATGTAAACCCAATTATGGCTTCCTAAATCTCTTTGGACGTGAGACCTCTGCAAACCCCTCACCTAGACATCGACCACCTTACATTAGCAGACAAAGATTTCCAAATAAAAGACACAACTTCCTCTGCCTACCTTTTAAAGCTCCATTGTTTGAGTAAGGACAAATTCTTAAACCAAAAAGATGGCATCCATCCACCTTTGGGAGTCTAATTTTCCCAAATATTTGTTTCCAAAAGTACATCCATTCCCAAACATTATCCACTTCTGTCATGCTTGCTACATTCCTATACAAAGAGCCATTGTCACCCCTAACCATCAAGTATTGTTTACCATCACTGCACAATCCACTAACCAAATATTGTAGGTCCAACCAAGCCCTAATGAGACTCCGTTGTCTATTGGATAATTGCTGGACCTTTATACCAAGTTATACCTTCCCAAAATAGCCCAAATTTTCCAGACTTTCATCATTGAGGAATGTCATACTCCCACGGATAGTCCCCCTTATGTTGCCACCATTTCTTCTGAGAGAGCAGATAGATTATTACCATGCTCTCTTGCATTTTAGGATACCAAAGATGAGCATGTGGATGAGGTTGTCTTGGCCTTCCTATCCATCTTTAGCCTAGGCAACCCTACTGTTGTTATTTACAACTATGCTTAGTTCATTGCAAACAGGATGCATGAACAGTTCACCAGATTACCTACTGAAAGAGTCTTCAAGTACTCTTCTGTATTATCTCATATGTTCTTGTATTATCAATTAGACAAATTCCCTATCAACATCCAAAAGTTGGATACCAAGGGAAATCAAAGATCAGTTATTTATTGGACACCCTTGATCCAAAAGTACTCCACTAGTTTCACTTATAAGGACTTCATTGATTCATTTGTCCATCTAGTCATGAATATGCTAACCAGTAGCCCTCACCCTAGAATCAACTAAGAGATCAAAAGGGTGTTACAGTTGGCAAAGAACAGTAAGGTGGGAGATTGGTATCTATACCAGAACCACATAGAGATAAGAATTTATGGATGCCAACTTGCCCCTTACAAACTGCCCAAATACCTCCCCATGAGGATATTTGCCCTAATATTTTAGGCATATTATTAATTATGATGAAGTCAACTTCCTAGCAGTTAGGAAGAAAACCCAATTCAAAATGAAAAATCAATTGGGTCCCTTCCTTTGTAACATCAAGGAAGCTGGACCATAGGCAGATAATATTCTGCAACAAATGAAGTTCAAAAATAGTTTTATGTGGCAGTATGACCCTCATGGAGTCATAAATAAACTAAGGATCAAGGTCAAATTAGGACCTTTCATCCATCATTCCAGACCAGACATTGAGAGGTCTGACAACCAATTAGAATGGTTGGAAAACACTCTAATTGGCATGGATAGCACTGTAGTGGATGTAGAGAAATACATTGATTAATGTAGAGAGACAGATTGATGGAATTTCCTTCCTACAGGTTCCAGAACTAGGAGAACCAATGAACATTCCTCCTGTTTTACAGAAACCTGCAAATGAGGAGAGAAACACAAAAAGAAATAGGGAGGAGGGTTCCATTTTTGCTATGGAAACCACAAATGAGCAGTTCAAGATCAGTTACAAGAAGAGGTCCAAGCTGAATCTTGTAACTGAATAAGAGGACACCATTGAATTAGTAGAAATAACTGACACTAATACAATGGTGGAAAGAAGCAAAGGTATAATAGCTTCAGGAGAAACACAACATCCCTCAACATCTAACACTCAACTAATTGAGAGACAACTCAGTGTTGAGGTTTCTTCTTTCACCAGACCAACAGATAAAGAAAAGGATATCAAAGACATATACAAGGAGATAAAGTTGAGAAATGAGAAATTGAAGGTTGAAACATATGCTCAATACTTTAAGCACACACCAACAAATCAAAGAAGGTTGATGTCAGCTTTTGACATCAAAGCAAGAAAAATGTAGCTGTCCTTCATGCAACCAACTGTCCAGCAGCCAAAAACATCATCTAACAAAAAGAAAATAGACTTTGAGGTGTTGGCCAGGGATGTTCATCCCATTGACCAAATTGAATTCCACAAGAAGGCAGGAGAGATGATCCACTCCACCTTAACAGGAAAGGCCATGGTTGTACATAAGCTACAGAGCTCATTAGATAACATTACAACTCAATACAAATTGGAAAAGGCCTCCTCAGAGGCCAAGGACAACAGGATCAAGTCATTGGAGGAATTGGTAATTGATCTGGGACATGATCCCAATGACATCAAAGCGGCTGAGAAATTGATAAAGAAGAAGAATGAGGACATTGCAGCTCTTAAAAAACAACTGAAACTTCCTCATTCAGAGCACCCACAAACAAAATAGGTCTTGGAGAGCCAAACACATCAGGAGGAGATGATGGACCTGGTTCTACAATTGAATGATCAACTAAACTAAATGGAAAAGGAGTTAGATAGCTTGATACAGTTAAAACAAGCTAGTATGGAAACTGCCCCTGCCACTGTTATCCTAACAGTTACTACAACAGTACCTTCCACTTTGGCAACATCCTTAGCTCCTACAGCTCCAATGGCTACAACACTGCCAACGTCTACGTCAGCAACATGGTCAACAACAATAGCTCAACCAGGTGATGAGGCTAGTAGATTGGTCAAGGCAATTGAAGACATGTCCCTTCAGACCACTGAAATGAACAAGCTCAAGGAAAAGGCAACCAGTCTAGAAACTGACTATAATCTTGCACATATTATGCACAAAGAAGAAGTGCTGAAGGAAATCAGGATAAATGAGAGAATAAAAATCTTGGAGAAGGAATTGACTTTAAAGGAACCACTTGTCTAAGCCAAGGAAAAATTATGGGCCAATATCATTGACTCTGTCAATGATATTTGGCCATGCATTCAAGTAATTTTTGGACATATTGAATTAGTGAAGCAGGCTACAGAAGCCATACAAAGAATGAAAACAGAAATGGGAGACATGCCAGAGGAGGCCACTAGGATCATGCACTTCCTCAACTCCAAAAACATGTATGAATTACAAGAGCTGGAGATACTTGATAGGACAGGTACAAATAGTGGAAGTCAAAAGGGTCCTGACCAAGAGAAACTTAATACTAAACCTAGAAGATAAGTTCCAAACCATGCAACTGGCTATAGACAGATTCATGGTTAAATTTGAAGTTTTGAGGAAAAAGGGTCTGCCAAATACCTTAGTAATAAATGATAAATTAATGCCACAGGAGGACTACAACAGAAGAATTAGAGAAGTGGTTGAAGATCAGGTCAATACTTCATCTATGAAGGGGATTCCTACTGTCAAGGTCCTATACCAGACTTTCGAGAACTTATTTTACCTCCAGCATGAGGTAAAACACCTTTTTGTGAATAAGCCCACTTTTGCCAATTACCCAGAGGTAGATGAAATTTATAGGATGATGATGAATATCCAATTACCAGATGCAGAAACATGGGAGAAATTGAATGACTTACTGTAGAAATACACAATCAATTGTAAAAATGTACAGGAAGGGTGAAAAAGCATATTAAAAGGATAATGACAGGCCAGCCAGATGAAAGAGTATCAAGTAAAAGTGTATCAGTTGAAAGATCAAAGTAAAAAAGAGCATTCAGCGTGAAGACCAACAACAAAGCAAAGAATAAAAGGGAAAATATCAGAGCATAAAGACAACACAACCTAATAAACAGGGACAACATATATCAGTTGAACATCTATCTCTATCTTCTTGCATGAAGATATTTCTTTCTCCTAGATTAACTCCTAAGACAATTTGGGATATATTGTGAATTATTTTTGTATAAATAATTCATAATTCGAAGTATTGGGTGTGGATTGCTATACATTTGTAGAGTTATTTTGATAATAAACCAAAGGGATATTGTAACAAATTTTCAAGTCAGCAGACTGGACCAAGTAATAAAGAGATTGCATTATAGGATTCATGTGTTGAGCCATTACAACGAAGTATTTTCTTTGTCAAATTTGTTATTTTCTTATGTTTTTCACAAACTTGAATGTTATCTAAAGTTGAATGAATTAACTAGAAATTTATCTCAGAATTTGTTTAAGTACACTATGTTTTGAACAATTGATTATTTCCATGTTTTCTTCTGATATCCAGATCTGAGAATCCTAAATTTCTCTCCCATCTCGGTTGACCTCTTTCACTTTCTTCATAATCCAGCCTAAGGAACCCTTAGTTTCTCATTGGATCCGATTGAAAACCATTTCACCATCCAGCCTTGAGATCTGAAGTAACTCTACTATCTTGCCCTGTAGACATTGTTTTTAGAACTTGATCCAGTCCTGTTTGCTTGACATTTGACCCCATAGCTCAATGGTAAAAGACACCCCTCTTTTCATCTAAGTAAGTGATCCCAACACCAAATCCAAATCAAAACCCAAGTACAATCATAACTAGCCTAAAATCAAATAACTAAACAAAGTTAAATCATAAAGAGAGAGCCCTCTATGAGAATTAGGAAGGCTAGATCCTAATATCCAAAGTAGGTTTGTGGTTACCTCTAATCATTTGTTTCTAATCAACTCCAGATAAATATTGGAGTGATAACATATTGGAAACCATACTGGGGACTTCAATCCTCAGTGTAATAAAACTTTAAGGAAACTTTAAATTTCATATTTCGCCCCTTATGGTCACTTTAAGGAGTTGATGTTAAAAGTTTCAAAAAAACAAAATTCTGGCTCCCAAAAAGACTCACTATACCAGGGCAAATCCAGATCCAAACCCTGCTACAGTAGTTGATGACCCTGACAGAATTTAAAAAAACCAAAAAAGGTTGAAACTCAAGCAAGTAGTAGCCAATTAGTTAAAGAAAATTCATTCCCATGGAATTATCAACTTTGGAGGAAATTCCATTTGATTTGTCATTTGACCTCTCATTGTTTAGAACTAAATCAGAAAATGGAATTCATGAAACTATGTTAGGCCCTAATTTTATTCAATTCATTGAGTCAAAAAAGGCGCCTATACATTCAGATTTAGATAAACTTGTATTGGATACTTTTGACAAGTTAGAAGCTTTAACCTCTACATTGATAATCCATATAGATGATGCCTACCTTCAAAAATTAGTTGAATTAGTTGCCCTCACTGCTGCTTCCTCTGAAATTTCTCCACAATCTTCAAATACTGTAAATACACCTTCATTTACTACCACCTCACCTATAATATCCACCATAGTTCAATCCCATAAACCAGTTTTTCATCAGCTTCCTATCCCACCAAACTCATCAACCTCATCTAGTTCATCGCCATCCATTTCAAGCCCTTCCTCAAGCACCAGCACTTTGCCCCCTAGTCAAGCTAAAATCTCAGCCATGTTTGACAACTATGCACCTTTGGTTTTACCAGCACAGCTCCATGCCATGCCCCAAGATTACCAAAGAAAAATATTTTTGTTTGATGCTACTGGTCAGTATACTTCCCAACATCATATGAACAAAATGATTGATTATTTTGAATTGCATGAGATTAATGAATTTGATGTCCAAATGAGGTTGTTCGCCCAAACATTAACAGGGGATGTTAAGAAATGGTTCAAGGGTTTACCTGCTAATCATATTGTAGACTTATCTGCTTTTCATATATTATTCATTGATAGATGGGAGAGAAAGAAAAACCCTCTACAAATACTTTCTGAATATGATAACATTAGAAGAGCTCCTGATGAGTCAGTTCAGGATTATTGTACTAGGTTTAATAACATCTACAATGCAATCCCTGCTAATATTAAGCCTCCACCAGACTTAGCATTGATCAAATTTGCTAATGGTTTTGATACTGATATGTCATACCAATTAAGGGAAAGAAACCCTGAAACATTAGAACAAATGCAAAGTAATGTTTTTAGTGTAGAAGCCAATATATTAGCTAAGAAAGCTAGAACGAGAAATGAAAAAAGAGTTGTTATTAAAGAGGAAACTTCCACTTTTGATGGTAAAATAGATAGTTTAGAAAATAGTGTATAAAGAATAATGGATATATTAGAAAACATGGAAAGAAAAACTCAGTGGGAGAATCAAAAGCCACCCCCAATAAGAAACCCCAACTTCAGGAAGAGTCCTAACACTAGAAAGAATGCTATACCAGATCAACAAATTAGACCACCCTTCCAGGAAAACTATGCTGAGGGTTCACAAAACCATGAGGGAGAGGATGATACCTAGATAAACTTATTAGAGATTAAAAATGAAGATGATTTTTTTCTTACTCAAGAAGAACATGAATTGTACATGCTGCGACAATTGCAATTAGAATATGGAGAGTCCTTCGAATTTAAATAGGGATATGAATCTACTATATATGAGGTTCACACACAGTATAGCCTAAGAAGTAAAAATAATAATGAAATTCTGACTAAGAGATCAATCCAAACCCAAACCAAAAAGATAATAGAAGCTCCTGTGATCAAGATCCTACAAATCCTCCCTAGGGGAACTTAGGAGACCTCCAACCCAGAAATTGTAGATATAACTTCATCTGAATAGCCCAGCATAAATGGATTTTGATAGCCACTGATTACTTCACCAAATGGATAGAATCCATCCCTTCTAGACAAGCCATAGAGTCCGTCATTATCTCATTCCTTTAAAACAATATCCTATCCAGATTTGGATGCCCCCAAAAGCTCATTACTGATAATGCAGTTGCTTTTAAATCCAAGAAAATTGTAGACTTTTGTAACAAATATCACATTAACCTTGGCCATTCCACTGCCTATTACCCTAAAGGTAATGGAATTGAAGAATCATCAAACAAAAGCCTTGTCAATATCATTAAGAAACTACTAGAAGATAACAAGAAGACATGGAACAAAAAGTTGGTCAATGCCTTATGGGCAGAGACAAACTAACTACCATAAAGTCCATTGGTACATCTCCTTATCAATTAGTGTATGGAATGGATGTTGTTTTCCCATCCTCTTTAGGAGTACTAGTGATGAATATCATCCAAGAGTTGTAGGTAGAATTGAATGATATCCAAAGGAAGATAAATTAGACAATACACTTGCAGCAAGCCAGAGAAGAAGTCTATGTTAAATCACAAGTAATCTAGGATAAAATCAAAATGACTTTTTCACAAAAAGACCAAAGTTGATTATTTTTACATAGGTGAAAAAGTACTTAAATGGGATTCTAGAAGAGAAGATAAGGGAAAACACGAAAAATTTGATTTTCTATGGAAAGTCCCTTGTGTCATTTATGGTTAGAGAGATAACAATGCATTTTTCTTGAGAGAGTTAGATGGAACAGATCTACCAGGAGGACTTGTCAATGGTAGAATGATGAAACATTACTTATCCACAAATTAACAATAGTTCACTTTAATTTACTCATTGTATATAACATTGCAGAGTTTAGATTGGACTCGATGGTAATCTTTTGAAGTTGAAGTCGGGATAGAAGGCCCTGAGCTTTGAAGGGTTCACCATCATAAGTATGAATAAAGCAAAATCACAAAAGAGCAGTCTACAAGCTAATTACAGTCACAATTTCAAAGGCTACTAATCTTAAAGTTCTTGACATTTCACCAGGAAATGCCATCCCCATGTGGAGCCACTGTTAGGGTCCTATAATAATAGGATTCATAATTTTGAATTGCCTATGGTTAGTCTTGTAATATTGTACATACTTTTGCTTTCTGCAAATTTTTTTCCATATTAAAAATAAAAAAATGTAAAGATGGTATGTCCCAAAAGAATAATCAAAGGACAAAAAGAAACATAAAATATCAAAAAAGTGAAAAATATGAACCCCAAAAAGAAATAAAACAGATCATGAAAATGTGCAAATTCAAGTGCCATTACCTTTTACTTTATTATGCAAATTAAGGTTGTGTGCAACTTGTCAGAAATTCCACAATCCATGATGGTCAAATAGCTTAATATTGACTCATTCATGCTTTAAATTTCATGTTGATAGATAGAGAATAAAATATCTAGCCAAATTGTTTAACCTTGGTAGATTAGTAGTTAGGTAGAGAATAAAAATGAGTTCATCAGTTTAATCTGAGCCATTGGAATTTATAAGGTTAGGATTAGATAGTTTGCTTGTCAAAGTAAAGGAAATAAAGGGTCAGCAAGCTCAAATGTACCCAATAAAATGAAGAAAAAATGTTAGGATAAATAAAGGGTGGGTAGAAGAAAGGTTGCAAATGCACAAGGTTGCTGAGTCAAAAGCACATTTATCATGCTTAATCCCATGTTTCATGTGCAGGAGGATTTGTGAGAAAAAAAAGATATTCACAAGCTTGTTTACTAATTTCCCTTCATTTCACTATACCCCTCATGCTTATTTACTAATTTCCCTATTATCCCTTCATCACTTATAAATCCATTTTTTCCTCTCATTTGACCCTTACCCCTGGGTTTCACACATTTCCCTAGTAATTACCTTTCAATAATCATCCCCCCTACCCAGAACCCCTTTTCCCTAGTATGAAACCCATTCCCCATTGCAAATATTAGCTTCCCCCATTATTAATTTCCCTATTTTCATTCACAAACTCATAAAATCCCTCTTATCCTAAGTTTTATTCCCCCAATATATCAAATTAATTTCCCCGCTTCATATTTCCCCAACAAACCTCTTTTAACCCACCAACCCTTGGTGCGGTTAAAAAACCCCGCCACATAAACCATGGTCCCACTTTATTAACCCACTGGTTATGTTAAAAATCTCGACCTTATTGGTTAATTAATTACATTTCTGTGTTATTAAACCCCGGGCCACACAAATCCCTTTCCCAATTCCCTCTGTTCATATTAATCGCGCGATATTCGTCCAATCCCCTGCCCCTAGATCCGACAGTGCACATCCATATCGCACTAGTTCATTATCCAGCCGATAACAGCCCGAGAGCGCGCGAGATTCACAGTTTTGCCTGGGCACTATTCTGCTACGTGGCAGCATCAGGTGAGATCGCATGCTGGCGAAAAATACCGCCTGCCCTCCAAAAGTGGTGCGATGGCCTAGAAAACCACCTCCCTACCAAAGCCGAAAACTTCCCACTGTTCATTCATAATTTTTGTGCCAAAATGTGACCTTTACCCGTTAAAAGGTTGGAAAATCCCCAATTCACTCTTTTCACTCATTTTTCACTGCAACTGCTGCTTAGCCATTGCGACACCCTGAGACCTCTGTGACCAAATTAGCCACTGTCTGCCACCTGAAGAAGCTTCAGACACCTAATTGAAGCAACTAGTTGATAGTTGAAGCCACCGTACCCTCTGCAATCACCATTGAACCCAATTTACAAGCCAAACCATTGATTGCCAGGTATTCTTGGGAAAACCAGAGCGACCGTTCAATTTGAAAATGTACATTCTATTTGGAAGCTTAATTAATCGAATTAATTAAATAAAATTCCCTGAATTGAAAAGAAACCTATTTATACCCAAAAACCCTTCTTTTGTAGACTGTAACTACTCTCCCACTCTACCAGAGCTGTTAAACTCATTCCTAAAACCTCTCAAAAGCCTAATTCATATATGTAAACCCAATTATGGCTTCCAAAACCTCTTTGGATGTGAGACCTCTGCAAACCCCTCACCTAGACATCGACTACCTTGCATTAGTAGACAAAGATTTCCAAATAAAAGACACAACTTCCCCTGCCTACCTTCTAAAGCTCCACTGCTTGAGTAAGGAGAGATTTTTAAACCAAAATGATGGCCATCCACCTTTGGGAGTCTAATTTTCCCAAATATTTGTTTCCAGAAGTACATCCATTCCCAAACATTATCCACTTCTGTCATGCTTACTACATTCCTAACCAAAGAGACATTGTCACCCTTAACCAACAAGTATTGTTTACTATCACTGCAAAATCCATTAACCAAATGTTGTAGGTCCAAACAAGCCCTAATGAGACCCCATTGTCTATTGGAGAATTGTTGGACCTTTATACCAAGTTAGACCTTCCCAGAATTTCCCAAATTTTCCAGACTTTCATCATTAAGGAATGTCATACTCTCACAGATAGTCCTCCTCATGCTGCTACCATTTTTTTTGAGAGAGTAGACATATTATTACCATGATCTCTTTCATTTTAGGATATACCATAGATGAGCATGTGGATGAGGTTGTCTTGGCCATCATGTCCATCTTTAGCCCAGGCAAACCTCCTGTTGTTATTTACAACTATGCTTAGTTCATTGAAAATAGGATGCATGAATAGTTCACCAGATTACCTACTGAAAGAGTCTTCAAGTAATCTTCTGTATTATCTCATATGTTCTTGTATTATCAATCAGAAAAAATCCCTATCAGCATCTAGAAGTTGGATGCCAAGGGAAATCAAAGATCAGTTATTTAGTGGACACCCTTGATCCAAAAGTACTCCACTACTTTCACCTAAAAGGACTTCATTGATTCATTTGTCCATCTAGTCATGAATATGCTAACCAGTAGCCCTCAACCTGGAATTAGCCAAGAGATCAAAAAGGTGTTATAGTTGGCCAAGAACAGTAAGGTGGGAGATTGGTATCTGTACTAGAACCACACAGAGATAAGAATTTATGGATGCCAACTTTCCCCTTACAAACTTCCCAAATACCTCCCCATGAGGATATTTGCACTAGAATATTTTAGGTAGATTATCAATTATGATGAATTCAACTTCCTAGCAGCTAGGAATAAAACCAAATTCAAAATGAAAAATCAATTGGGTCCCTTCATTTGTAACACCAGGGAAGCTGGACCATAGGCAGATAAGATTCTGCAACAAATAAAGTTCAAAAATAGTTTTATGTGGCAGTATGACCCTCATGGAGTCATAAATAAACTAAGGATCAAGGTCAAATTGGGACCTTTCATCCATCATGCCAGACTAGACATTGAGAGGTTTGCCAACCAATAAGAATGGTTGGAAAATACTTTAATTCACATGGATAGCACTGTAGTGGATGTATAGAAATACATTGATTAATGTAGAGAGACATATTGATGAAAGTTCCTTCCTATAGGTTCCAGAACTAGGAGAACCAATGAACATTCCTCTTGTTTTACAAACTCTTGCAAATAAGGAGAGAAACAAAAAAAGAAATAGGGAGGAGGGTTCTAGTTCTACTATGGAAACCACAGATGAGCAGTCCGAGATCAGTTACAGGAAGAGGCCCGAGCTAAATCCTATAACTGAACAAGAGGACACCATTGAATTAGTAGAAATAATTGACACTGATACAATGGTGGAAAGAAGCAAAGGTACAACAACTTTAGGAGAAACACAACAACCCTCAACATCTAAAACTCAACTGATTGAGAGACAACTTAGTGTTGAGGTTTCTTCTTTCACCAGGCCAGCAGATAAAGAAAAGGATATCAAGGACAGATACAAGGAGATCAAGTTGAGAAATGAGAAATTGAAGGCTGAAACATATGCTCAATACTTCAAGCACACACCAACAAATCAAAGCAGATTGATGTCAGCTTTTGACATCAGATCAGGAGAAATGTAGGTGTCCTTCATGCAGCCAACTATCCAGCAGCCGAAAACATCAGCTGATTATAGGAAAACAGACTTTGAGGTGTTGGTTAGGGATGTTCATCCCATTGACCATATTGAATTCCACAATCAGGCAGGAGAGTTGATCTATTCTACCTTGATAGGAAAGGCCATGGTTTCACATAAGCTACAAAGTTCATTAGATAACATTACATCTCAATACAAATTGGAAAGGCCTCCTTAGAGGCCAAGGACATTGGGATCAAGTCATTGGAGGACTTGGTAATTGAGCTGGGACATGATCCCAATGACATCAAAGCGGCTGAGAAATTGATCAAGAAGAAGAATGAGGACATTGTAGCTCTTAAAAAACAACTGAAACTTCCTCATTCAGAGCACCCACAAACAAAATAGGTCCTGGAGAGCCAAACACATCAGGAGGAGATGATGGAGCTGGTTCTACAATTGAATGATAAACTAAAGGAAATAAAAAAGGAGTTAGATAACTTGATACTGTTAAAACAAGCTAGTCTGGAAACTGCCCCTGCCAATGTTATCCCAACAGTTACTACATCAATACCTTCCACTTTGGCAGCATCCTTAGCTCCTACAACTCCAATGGCTACAACACTGCCAGTGTCTACATCAGCAAAGGGTCAACAAAAGCTAGGTGATGAGGCTAGTATATTGGTTAAGGCAATAGGAGACATGTCCGTTCAAACGACTAAAATGAACAAGCTCAAGGAAAAGGTAACCAATCTAGAGACTGACTATAAGCTTACACAGATTATGCACAAAGAAGAAGTGCAAAAAGCAACCAGGATGAACGAGAGAATAAAAAGCTTGGAGAAGGAATTGACTTTGAAGGAACCACTTGGCCAAGCCAAGGAACAATTATGGGCCA
Organism: Pinus taeda; assembly: GCA_000404065.3. Lineage (NCBI taxonomy): Eukaryota > Viridiplantae > Streptophyta > Pinopsida > Pinales > Pinaceae > Pinus > Pinus taeda. Next base: position 24,131 of record APFE030720091.1, read on the forward strand.
ATATCATTGATTTTGTCAATGATATTTGGTCATCCATTCAAGTATTTTTTGAACAGATTGACTTAGTGAAGCAGGCTACAAAAGCCATACAAAGAGTGAAAACAAAACTAGGAGACATGCTAGAGGAGGCCACTAGGATCATTCTGTTAGGCCCCTATACTACTAGTGTAACCCCTTATTATTATTAGTACAACCCCCTTATTATATTGATGTACCCATGTAATGCCCATATTGTTACTATTGTGCCCCATAGAAGCCCCATTATATATTATTGTGCCCTTACATATTATTTTTTTATTTGGCTCGATTATATATGACCCCTTAGACTCTATATAAGAAAGGAGTCTTTCATTGTATCCCAATAATGTTCATTTATGTAATGTAAGGAGTTGCCCCCTCGAAGAGGCTGAATTCTAAGGCGTTGATATATCTTTTCTATCTTTTCTTGAGCTGGTTTCATAACATTTGATATCAGAGCTTTGGATTCTAGGGTTTCGCTGCTCCAAACAGGTCATCGTGGCATTTTCGCTATAACCTTTTTTCTGCGATGTTTCAGAAGTCGCAAACAAAACCCATTTGAGAAGAAATTGCTCAAAATCTTGTGTCCGAATTTCAGAGCTTTTAGCACTATATTTGTAGAGATATGGTCCGAGGAAGTTGGGTTTTTTGCAGATTCCTGAATTACATTCCAAACAAGTGACCTGGCGAAAATCGTCATAACTGTTTCTTTGAAAATTGGATTAAAATTTTGTAAGAAGGTGTAGAAAGAGGACATACTTTAGTTTCTTCTATATATGTTTCAGATCTAAAGGTCGAAACAATGACTTGTGGCACATCGTACAAGTTCGCTCTACTGAACTGGTCTATAATCAGGTCACTGTGGGAGATTTGGCATAACTCTTCATTGGAGAATCCAATTGGGGTCAGACTGGTGGCATTGGAAACAGGACACAGAGGGCTACTGTAGGTCTCAATTTCAAAACTTAAAGATCTGAAAGAACAGAGTTACAGTTGTTTCAAGATCGAGCTCCTAAAATCAAGAAAAAACAAGATGAGGAAGTTTGATGGAAAGGATCTGGTAAATTGGATACTTCAGATGGAGAAATATTTTGATCTACATGGTATACCACTATTACAAAAGGTATGTATTGCATCTTCATATTTAGAACC
>APFE030720091.1:25320-45468 GCA_000404065.3 Pinus taeda
CTTTTCTATCTATTCTTGAGCTGGTTTCATAACACATTCACTTCCTTAACTCCAAAAATAAGTATGAATTACAGGAGTTGGAGAAACCTGACAGGACATGTACAATATTGGAAGTAAAAAGGGTCCTCACCAAGAGAAACTTAATGCTAAACTTGGAAGATAAGTGCCAAACCATGCAATTGGCTATAGATAGATTCATGGTTAAATTTGAAGTTTTGAGGCAAAAGGGTCTGCTAAATCCCTTAGTAATAAATGATATATTTATGCCACAGGAGGACTACAATAAAAGAATTAGATAAGTGGCCAGAGATCAGGTCATACTTCATCTATGAAGGGGATGCCTACTGGCAAGGTCCTGTACTAGACTTTTGAGAGCTTGTTTTACCTCCAGCACGAGGTAAAACACATTTTTGTGAAGAAGCTCACTTTTGCCAAGTACATGGAGGCAGATGAAATTTATAGGAAGATAATGAATATCCAATTAACAGATGCAGAAACATGGGAGAAATTGAATGACTTACTGTAGAAATACACAGCCAAATGTAAAAATGTACAGTAAGGGTGAAAAATCACAGTAAAAAGGTATGACTGGCTAGCCAGATGAAAGAGTATCAGGTAAAAGTGTATCAGTTGAAAGATCAGAGTAAAAAAGAGCATTCAGCGTGAAGACCAACAACAAAGCAGAGAATAAAAGGGAAAATATCAGAGCATAAAGATAACACAACCTAATAAATAGGGACAACATACATCAGTTGAACATCTGTCTCTATCTTCTTGCATGAACATATTTCTTTCTCCTAGATTAATTCCCAAGACAGTTTGGGATATTTTGTAAATTATTTTTGTATAAATACTTCATAATTCGAAGTATTGGGTGTGGATTGCTATACATTTGTATATTTATTTTGATCATAAACCTAAGGGTTATTGTACCAATTTTTCAAGTCAATAGATTGGACCAAGTAATAAAGAGATTGCATTACAGGATTCATGTGTTGAGATATTACATTGAAGTATTTTATTTGTCAAATTTGTTATTTTCTTATGTTTTTCACAAACTTTAATGTTATCTAAAGTTGAATGAATTAACTGGAAATTTATCTCAGAGTTTGTTTAAGTACACTCTGTTTTGAACAGTTGATCATTTCCATGTTTTCTTCTGATATCCAGATCTGAGAATCCTTGATTTCTCTCCCATCCTAGTTGACCTCTTTCACTTTCTTCATAATCCGGCCTAAGGAACCCTTAATTTCTCATTGGATCCAATTGAAAACTACTTCACCATCCAGCGTTGAGATCTGAAGTAAATCTGCTATCTTGCCCTGTAGACACTGTTTTTAGAACTTGATCCAGTCATGTTTGCTTGACATTTGACCCCATAGCCCAATGGTAAAAGACACCCCTCTTTTCATCTAAGTAAGTGATTCCACCACCAAATCCAAATCAAAACCCAAGTACAATCATAACTAGCCTAAAATCAAATAACTAAACAAAGTTAAATCATAAAGAGAGAGCCCTCTCTGAGAATTAGGAAGGCTAGATCCTAATCTCCAAAGGAGGTTTGTGGTTACCTATAATCATTTCTTTCTAATAAAATCTAGAGAAATATTGGAGTGATAACAATATTTTTCTCAAATTATTAATTTATATAAAAATAATTAAAATTAACAAACAAAATAAATTCATAATTAAAATAAAATTGAGATAAAATAGTACATTTATGGATGCAAGTTTGTGGGCTCCAGGTTTTCACAACTCATGGTTTTGCCTGTGGTATTCTTCTCTAATGTAGCATATTCAAAGGTGCTCTTAGCTAATGTGAGACATTAATTGCAATAAAAGATTTTATCTCAATTTTTTAGTTAAGACAAAGGTATATTGCTTTATTGGGTTTTATATTATAACCTACGAACTTATTAGGTTTTATGGGTTATGAACGAAGCTACAAGTAAATTGTTAGAACTAGTGACCTTATATGTTTCAAACCATCATAAATCCATCTTATCTCTAGATGTATTAAGTGCCGAGAGAGATTAAATCTCTTGAGGTGCAAACTTTACGTCAAATTTTGCAGTTTGCGCGACCAGAAATTAGATCCCTCTTGACTCGAGAGTTAAGTTGGATATAGGCTAGTATTATTAATTCTATAAAGAATTATTATATAAGTTTAACATATATACTTTTAAAAAATATCTAATATTATTAACCATAGATATTCACTCCAGTTTACCATGGATATTCAATAAATAGACTTTATTACATTACTACGTGTCATGGTTTACTAACAGTGAATGCCTAAAAATAGGCAATTCCTGTTCATATGGCACATGTTCATATCACATTTATTCAATTAATCAATTTAATTAAATGTGAAGAAAGAGATAAATCTCAACCTCTATCTTATAAATACAACTAAGAATATTTTAGAATATTATATTGAAACTAAATAAATACTATCTACTCAATAATTATTGATAATAAAATTAAAAAACTTAAAAATTATTTCGAATAGCAAAAAAAACACTTTGTACTTTTATTAGATCTATCTACCTCTATTATAATATTATATATACTATATATATATATATATATATATATAATAAAAAGCTCAAAATAAAAATAAAGTAATATTTTACTTTCCTTAAGTTATAGCCCTTTTTTCCACCTACCTAACTAAACCGCATATACGGAAAACATATGAATTACGAAAAGATAATATTTAAGCGTGTGGAATTGGTTTTTGTAGTTTTATGAATTGTTACTAAATATCATTTTCTAATTTTTATTTTTAGTAATTATGGAAATTGATAAGGTTAATTTTAAAATGAATATAAAATTTCATTTTTTATAAATTAAATCATTATCGAGTGAATAAAAGGATATGTTTCAAAAAGATGTAATATTGATCTGGAAATAGTTTTTATTTTCTTCAAATTATTTAGTATTATAAGTATGTTAAAATTTAACTATAAAAATATTATATATAAACAATTAGTGTGCATAACATATGTATAAACCACATTCAAATGGATTATTGGGTGGTTTGGTCGATTTCTGGGACCCCATATGGTCTACTTTCTTGGCGTACAATTTCTTTGCTAGCATTTTTTTCTCAGGGTATATCAAAGGTCTTCCGTCCAAAATACACATCTTTAATCTATATGCTCCTTATGTTGGTACATGGGATTTTTGGTACAGATTGGAAGCATGTGACTTGCTAAAAATAGACTCATTGATTGTGGTTGGTGATTTCAATGCCAAGCTATCGAGGCAGGAATGTTGGGGGACACGGGTTCCAGGGGATCCACTCGCATACCGTTTATCCCTACTACTCACAACAAATCATTTGCGGAATATCCACCCTCTCACTCTTACCTCGACTTGATACAATGGTAGATTGGGTGAGGACCACATTGATAAGAGATTGGACTATTTTCTTGTCCATGAAAACCTCATTAGACAATTCGGTGTTATGCGCTCGAGGGTTATTAAGGCTCACATCTTGATCACATGCCCATTGTATCAAAATGGAAATTGGATGCACTGTGCCTAGGTATTCCATTCAAATTTAATCTTACATGGTTGGAGGACAAGGGCCTTGTCACACTCATCATTGATTTTCTGAAGTCACATCATTGAGTGATGGACATATCTCTGAGTCTACATCTCACCTCTCTACTACTGAATTGAAGCGTTGGGTCCGAATATGGGAATGAATGAAGAAGAAGGCTCTCATACAAGAGCTACAATCCATTACAAGAGACATAAAAGGTCTAATGGAAATAATGGAATGTGATTCACCTCCATTAGATTCCAGGAAAAAACTAAAAGGACTAGAACATCAGAAAAGGCAGGTCTTACTTATTTAGGAAACCACTTGGCGACGTAAGAGTTGATCCATTTGGTTAATGGAGGGTGATTAGAATACCAAATTTTCACCATATTGCAAATCAACGGAGGAATGGGAATACAATATAGAGGATCTATGGCCAAGATGGAGAAATGGTGCATAGGACGGTGGATATTCAATGGGAGGTTGTCACGTATTTCAAGACATTTTTCCATAGGCGACCTGATGTAAACATTGAGAACCAATTTTGGGTATATTGAAATATCCTCAAATGTTCAATGAGGACTTAAATAATATGGTATATAGACTGGTCAATATTGAGGAGATCCACTAGACCCTAAAAATATTTGCTAAGGATAAAAGTCTAGGACCGGACGACTCGACTGTGGAATTCTTCCTATACTTCTTTGATTTGATTGCAAAGGATCTCCTAGATATGGTGGAAGAGACTAGAACACTAGGTCACATATATGGTTCCATAAAATTGACATTCATTGCATTGGTTCTGAAGACATCAGAGACACATTCCTTCTTGGACTACCGACCCATATCCATTTGCAATATTGTGTATAAAATTATCTCAAAGATTATCGTGGAGCACATAAAAGGCACTCTCTTGGTACGTATCAACCAAGAGCTATCAATTTTTCTGCATAACAAGCTGATACATGATGTGGTCATCATTGCATAAGAGACTATACACTCAATACATTTCAAGAATTTAAAAGCTCTGGTGATGAAGATTGACCTTTGTAAGGCTTTTGACTACTTGGATTGGGAATTCTTGAGATTTGTATTATTGAAGATTGGAATCTCAAATCCTATCATTGAATGGATTATGGCATGCGTATCTAGTGCACACTTTCCTCTTTTCATTAATGGTTACCCATCGAAGTTTTTTGGTTATGTGTGGGGACTCCGCCAAGGATGCTCTCTATCACCACTTTTATTCATAATGATAATGGTCTGTTTAAGAAACAAGATTAGAGCGGCTACTGCATAAGGTCTATTTAAGGGAGTCCATATATGCTCAGGTATATCGGTTTCTCACAATCTATTTGCAGATGATATATTGGTATTTGGTGTGTTGTCCAGGGCCTTATGGAGAAAATTCCACAACATATTGTCTTGATTCATGTCTGCTATAGGATTGATGGCAAATGACTGTAATTCATACATCATATACTCTACAAGGGATATGAGGGATATCACCGACATTTCCAACATGTTCAATTACAATTTTAAACCATTGTTGGAGGGACTCAGATATCTTGGATGTAATTTAAAGCCAGTAAATTGCAGGAATGAAGACTAGTACTAGATTCTAGATAAATTTAAAAAGAGGGTAAATGCCTAGAATCACATATGGTTGTCACTTGGGGGAATATTCATTCTTGTACAAGAAGTACTTCTACATATGGGAATGTATTGGGCACACCTATTCAGTCTTCTTGCAACCATGATCCATAAAATAAAATCTATTTTGGCACACCTCATATGGGTGGGTCGAAATACTAAAGGCAAATATCACCTTTCAAAATTGGATAATCTAACAGTTCCGAGCGAGGTGGGTGGATGGGGAATTTTGGATACTAAGGTATTCAGATGGACACTCCTCTTGAAGTCCCTTTGGTGAGGTCTACACATGGAAGGTTTGTTGCAGGACATCATATTTACAAAATATTTGAATAGGAGGGACCTTGTGGCATGGAGTAGGATGAGCACACTTGGGAAGGTAAGTGGATCATATATTTGGAGGAGTTTTCAAAAGGTGAAGGGAATTTTTCTTTAGAGACTTTGCTAGAAATTCGGCAGTGGCTCATAGGTCATTATTGGTACAGATTTGATTAAGGATGTTGTTGGCGCATGATAGTTATCGAAACATCTCCTCCACAGTTTGCACGCACATGACATATTCTATATGAATCATATTATCGCATGATGGAATGATAACACACCTATGTGGAAATGGGCTGAGGATTTTGGCATACCTGATTATCTGATTTTGGAATGGGAAACATTCATTTTCACACTTAGATAGGTGGGACTGTGCAACCGGGGGGGGGATCACATTACTTGGGTGCGTGCACTTAACTCAAAAGGAGTTGTGATTGTGGATATATATAAACACCTTACCTACCCTTCCTAAGGATTGTAGCCAAACTGGTACCATAAGGTATGGAAACTTCATTTTATACAAGATCATTAAGAGAAACTCCCAATCCACACATTCATACACCCTGTGGAGGTCAACTTTCATGTTCCTTTTTAACTTCTCTTCAATGGGAGAGTTTGCAAAAAAATGAACATAACATATGTTGATACATAAGTCAAAACTCTTAGTTTAGTTGTTTCACTTGAAGTAATATTTAACAAGTTATTTATATCCTGCATTCCCAACCCTAGAATTATTAAATTCTCTAGCATTGCTTTGTAAGTTTATATGAAACATGTTTTAAATAAATCATTTGATTTTAACCTTCACATTTGGCGTATATATTGCTTACCTTCACATGTTTTTATTTCTTTCATTGTCTCATGTAGCAGCTCTATCAAGCTCATCAACAAATGTGTTTTTCCTTCTAGAACCCCGTGTTATGGAGAAACTATGCAAAGCTAGGTGATGTATATGAGTGCTTAAGGATGACCATCCTCTCTAAGAAATCCCTTTCACACCCAAATGTATGTCCAAATCCATCTTGCATTGGATGGAAAGATGGACCAATTGGATGGTCCAACCTTAAAGTGGTTAATGTCAATGTTGTCACTGAACTCATTTGTGATGTCTTCCATGCATTTCTCTAGGATTGGATATGTTTGTTTTTTAGGATATATGTCTTAATTATGAATAATTCATTTGTTTTGAATAAAAACAATGCAATAATAGCTTTGAGAAATAATTTATGTTTCATTCAATGGAATTATTATTGTAATTTTGATTGAAGTAGAAGATTTTTTTATTATTAATGTTAAAGAAATATTATCATGACATTATGCATTTATGATTTTCTAGACCATTTCAAAATTTAATATACTAAAAGTATATTTTCCTAGGATGTATGATTTCAGTTACTCATTGTGTTTTGACATATAGAGAATGGGTTATGGCCTTTTTAAGGTCAAAGAAATTTTGATTGAAAAAAATACTTGTAGAGTGTTAAAAAAAATTAGGATTTCAAATTTATTTCAAGTAATTTTTATTTAATCTATTTTTCTTTAAAGGAAATTATTATAGTTTGAATTTATTGTTAAAATTCACATTTTTCTATGTGTAATTGTGAACTAACAAATGGCATGATTGGTTCAAAATTTAACAAAACTGTAATCAATTTAAATAGGGATTAATAGAATCATTGAGTATTCTAGCCAATAATATTTTTAAGAGAAACTGGGCTCTAACTAAAACACCAAAGTTTTGGATTAGTATTTCAAGATATTGAAAGCCCAACTTAACAAACACTAAGCCTATTGTTGAGAACAAAAATGTACCATGGAATCTTTAGGATATAGGGTTGCTAAAAAAAGAGATACTTATATAAATATAATACTCAATGCAAGAAGAAGAACATAAATTTTGGAAACTAGGTTACAAGATGCAGAAGAAAAATATAAACTTTTTAATGATATTACAAAATTAAGGGAGATTCATTTCAAGAATAAATATTTGGTAAATTATCTACAATTATTAGGAATATGAAACGAAACTCATTGAAATAAGTAAGTATAGAATGAGACTTTGTCTACATTATTTTATGTGGCATTTCACAATGATATGGGAAATCCCACTCATGATATGAGTTTGTATAGATTAAATGTTAAATTGAATTGTTATTAAGCAAATGAGAACCTTAAATATCTTTACAAGAGCAAAGCTACCTCCAAATATTAGGGAGAGAAAAGATATATTGATGTAACAAATTAAGGTTTAATTTATAATATGACATCAAAACTCATAATGACTTTTTTTTTGTAATGACTAAGTAGCCTATAATGCCTACTGTTATGCAACCAGCTCACAAAATAGAAGAAAAGATAGATCAATGCCTTAAAAATCAGTCTCTTTGAGGGGGAAACCTCCTTTACATTACACAAATGAACAATTCTTGGATGATACAAATGAAAAAACCTACTTTCTATATAAATGAGTCTAATTGGTCACAATATAATCAACGCCGACATAACAATAATAATATAAGAGCACAACAATAACAATAGTGGGCTTCTATGGGGCATAATAATAACAATATGGGGACAATAGGGGCACAACAATAATAATAAGGGCTACAATGACAATAGTAATGGGGGAATCACTAGTATTATAGGGACCTAACATGCCCCTCTCCTTCAAAAAACTATTGTCCTGAACATTTGAGTAGTTTTGGATGCTTCTGTATAAAATTCTCACCCTCCCATGTGGAATCTTCAGTGGGTAATTTCTTCCACTTGATGAGATACTCTGAAATTGATCGATTTTGGGGTTGTCAAGTTCTTATTTCTGTGACTTCTTCAGGTTCCAATATGATTTTTCCTTCATCATCAAGTTTTGGTAATATTGCTTGAACTGGGAGTTTGTCACCTACAACCTTCTTTAAGCGTGAAACATGGAAAACTGGGTGCACTCGGGAAGCTGAAGGAAGCTCCAATTTGTATGCCATAGTACCAATCTTTTGCAACACCTTGTACGAACCATAATACTTTGGTGATAACTTATTATCCTTCTTAGCTTGCTTGAGGGACATTTTTTTATATGGTTGTAGTCGTAGGAATACCTAGTCACCTACATCAAAACTTCTTTCATTGTGATATTGATCTACTTATTGTTTCATTCTATTCTGTGCCAAAGTGAGGTTATCCTTTAATATTTGGAGAACTTGTTGTTGATGCTTGATGTGATATTCTACTACTTGAACCTTAGAATTTTCCCTTAAATATGATGTGATGGACGGTGGATGATATCCATAAAGTGCCATAAATGGGGTCATTTTTGCTGCAATATGGAAGAAAGTGTTATACCACCATTTAGTTAGAGGTAACCATTTAACCCATTATGTCTGTTTATCAGATACAAAGCAATGAAGATATTCTTCCAAACATTCTTTTACTATCTTAGTTTTCCCATCAGATTGAGGATGATAAGATGAGTTATGAGCTAACTGAGTACCAAGACAAGAAAATAATTATGTCCAAACATTTCCAGTGAAAATGGGATCTCTGTTGCTTACAATAATCTTTGGGTTTCCATGTAGCTTTTGAATTGTTTCCATAAATGTAGTAGAAATTGTACTTGCTTTAAATGGATGCATAATGCACAAAAGTGTGCATACTTGGTAAGTCTGTCAATTACCACCATAACAACACTCTTTCCTTTGGACTTGGGTAAACCTGTGATAAAATCCATTGAAACCTCCTCCCAACATTGGCTTGGAAAGGATAAATGTTGCAATAGACTTGGGGTCCTTATTGTTTCAACTTTATTTTGTTGGCAAACCAAACATTCCGCCACGAACTTTTTAATATCCGATTTAAGGCCATCCAAAAAATATCCTTCTTAACCCTGTGGTAAGTTTTTAAACATCCTGAGTGCCCTCCTAAGGGAGAGGTGTGCAATTCCATAAGAATAATTTTTTTGGGTTGAGAATTCTTACATAGGTATAAACGATCTTTGTACCATAATGAATCATTTTTCTAGTTAAATGTATCAAATGTACTAGGATCTTGTTGTAAATTTTGAATGAATGCCCACACTTCTTCGTCATTCTTCTATTCATCACTTGCTTCATTTATCCTGGATTATAGAAATGGCGCAAAGAAATACTTTGACATCCTCATCCTTTCTTGAGAGTGCATTTGCCACAACATTTTGCTTCCCTTTTTTGTAGATTATTTCAAATTCATAACCCAACATCTTTGTGACTCATTTTTGCTACTCTTCTGAATATAATCTTTGTTCTAAAAAGTATTTAAGACTATCATGATCTATTTTTACCCTGAAGTGTCTTCCCATTAGGTAGGGTCACCATTTCTTAAGTGCATGTACTATTGCCAACATTTCCTTCTCATAAATAGCTTTGTGTAAATACATTCCTTTGATTGAATGACTTTAGAAAGAAATGGGTCTTTCTTATTGCATTAAAACAACACCAATTCCATTTCTCGAGGCATCACATTCCACAATAAAGGTTTTTGTGAAGCCTAGTGTAGCTAAGACTGGTGCTTGGGACATTACCTCTTTAAGATGTTCAAAGGTTTCATTGCTTCTAGAGTCCATGAAAATGCATGTTTCTTCAATAATGTTGTTAGAAGTGTTGCTATTCTCCCATAATTCTTAACAAACTTGCGATAATAGCCTATCAACCCGAGAAGTCCTCATAGATGCTTTATGGATGTGGGGATTTTCCATTCCGTAATGGCTTTAATTTTGTTAGGGTCTACCTTAACACCTTCATGAGATACAATATTACCCAAATATTCCACCTCTTGTACTCCAAAGAAACATTTGGAGTTTTTTGCATAATATTGTTTTTCCTCTAATAGTTTGAGAACCCTATCAACATGTTCAACATGATCCTTCCAAGACTTCTTGTAGATTAGTATATCATCAAAAAATACTAATACAAATTTTCTAAGGAGGGGTTTAAAAATGGAATTCATCAAACCTTGAAATGTAGAAGTTGCATTGGTAAGGCCAAAAGGCATGACCAAAAATTCATAATGACCCTCATGAGTTATAAATGTTGTTTTTAGAATGTCTTCAATCTTCATTCTGATTTGATGATATCCTGAACGAAGATCGAACTTGGTGAAGTAAATTGATCCAAGAAATTCATCCAATAATTCACCAATGACATGAATGGGAAATTTATCTTTAATATCGAGCTTGTTGAGCTCCCTATAATTCGGACACATGCGCCATGGCCCATCCTTCTTGTGAATCAATACTACTGGAGCACAGAAAGAACTTTGACTAGGTTGAATTATACTAGCCTCTAACATTTCTGCAACCATACATTCAATTTCACTATTTTGGGCATAGGATATCTATAATGCCTGATGTTTGGAGGAGCACTTCCTGGAATCAAATGAATAGCATGATCATGATCACGAATAGGTGGGAGGCCTTTGGGAGTCTCTAATAAATTGGAATGAATGTCCAAGGCTTTTTGGAGATCTAGATAAATAGATGATTTCGATGTGGGAACCTCTAGCAAACATAATTGTGCAATTACGCCTCATTGTTCTTTATTTAGATTCTTTGTCATTCCGTTATAGTTGATTATATTTCCTCGTTTCCCTGTGATACCCCTTAATTCAACTTCCTTTCATTCCGAAGAAAATTTCATGAAAAATAAAAGCTACAATACCCAAGGATTGTAGCCATTGGACTCCTAATACAACATCAACACCACCCATTGGAATTGAAAACATTGGGCTATTCAATATATATTCTCCCATGGATAGCTTGATATTATGGCACTTTCCAGAGAAATTTATGGTTCCTCCACTTGCAACCATCACTTGACACTCTGGTGCTGGATATAGGAAAAAATTCAATTCCTTTGCTATCTTACAATGAATAAAATTATGGGTACTGCCCTAATCAATCAATACTATCACCTTTTTCTTCTTGATATGTCCTTCTATCTTGATAGTTTGAGGAGTGGTAATTCCAGCCAATGCATTACAAGATATGGTTGGATTCATTTCTTCTTTCTCTAGGGTTTTGTTCCTGGTGTATATCCTTTAATTTTGACGTTTCCTGTTCCTTTTCTTCCTCCTCTTCAAAATCTATGTAAAATAATTTCTTCTCAGTACACTTATGACCTTTAGTGTATTTGTTATCACAATTGTAACAAAGCCCTTTTTCTCTTTTTTCTTCCAATTGTTGTGGTGTTAACCTTGTAGGTCGTGGAAGGTTAGGAGAAACAACACTTCCATCTTTATAGTTGTGAGTGGTAGGCTTCCTTGTTGCCATAATTTTGCTTTCCATTTTTCTTTACAACCTTAATGCCTTCTCCAATGAATCAGGTTCCCAAAGGAAAACCTCATGTTGGATGTTATTCTTTAAAGTCCCTATGAACAAATCAATCCTATGCTACTTTGGAATATCTTTTACCCTTATATTCAACTTTTGGAAGTCTTCAATGTGCTCCATCATTGAACCCTTTTGTTTGAGATTTGTGAATTGGCTAAAAAAAAGTGTTTCTTGTTGTATCCTCATAATGTGCTATCATTTCTTCCGTAAAAATTGCCCAAGTGACTATTTGTTTACGAGAGAAAAGCCATCGACACCATACAAACTGATTTGGTTCCAAATATAAAGTTGCAATGCGTACCTTTTGTATGTTTTTCACATTATGGAGATCAAAATATTGTTCCATCTGTAGTATCCATGTTACGGGATCCTTGTCATCAAACTTCCTCATATCGATCTTTGGAACTTGGTGGTTCTTTGTTCCAACATTAGAGTCTATGAAATCATGATTAACATTTCTTTTGTTCTCATCATGAGTTTCCTCTACTATCTTTTCGCCATTAAGAAGCTTTTCTTGTAGCAACTTTGTGAAACCTTCCTTCAAACCTTCCATGTCTTTCTTAAAATCTTCAATGTCGTCATTCTTTGAATCATGATTAACATTTATTTTGTTCTCATTATGAATTTGCTCTACTACCTTTTCGCCATTAGGAAGCCTTTCTTGTAGCAACTTTTCCAAATCTTCCTTCCAGCCTTCCATGTCTTTCTTCCAATATTCAATGTTGTCTTTAATACCATCCATTCCATTCATCTTAGCTTCCATGCCTTTCTTCAAATCATCTATCTTTTCTTTTGTTACTTTTTGTGAGAGTGAAATTTGTTGCACTTGGTCTTGTAATTTAGATATATCATGTTGCATTTATTCCTCTTCTTCATGAGTCATACTAGAGACTTCAGGTTGCTTACTAGGTGTTTCCATTTTATTTCTCTGGGGCATCAATTAATGATAATAATTCTTCACTATGCCCTTTGAATTCCTTCAAACTAATTTTTCAAACCAAACTTATGCAAAATTTAAAAAAAACTACACACCTTTTTTCACTTTGTAGGAGCTCGACATTGAATCTACTGTATCTCTGTAATTTCGGATCTCCAAGGTCTGGAATTAGGTCTTGTAGTATCCATATGAGTCCTCTTTCTAACATTGCAAGTCTGATCAAGATTGGTTTCTCCAAGGAAGAGTTATGCCCAATCTCCCACGATGACCTGATTGTAGACTAGTTCAGTAGAGCGAACTTTGACTAAGTGCCACATGTCACTGCTTCAACCTTAGGACCTAGAATCGATACAAAGAAAAATATAGGCCATCATATTTCTGTAACTTCTGACGAATTTTCATTCTGATGATTAAAAAAAACGTTATGACGATTTTCCCCAGGTCACTTGTTTGAGATATAATTCGAGATCCTGCAAAAACCCTAACGTCCTTTGATCATATCTCTGAAAATATAGCGAGAAAAGGATCTAAAATTTAAACCCAATGTTCAGAGATATTTTGGCTCAATTAGGGTTGTTTTTTATCTTCTGAAACGACGCAGAAAAAACGTTATAACAAAAATGCCACGATGGCCTGTTTGGAGCAGAAAAACCCTAGAATTGAAATCTCGGATACCAAATGTTATGCAACCAACTCACAAAATAGAAGAAAAGATAGATCAACGCCCTGAAAATAAACCTCTTGGAGGGGAAGCCTCCTTTAAATTACACAAATGAACAATTCTTGGATGATACAAATGACAAAACCTCCTTTCTATATATAGGAGTCTAATTGGGCACAATATAATCAACGCCGACATAACAATAATAATATAAGTGCACAACAATAACAATAGTGGGCTTCTATGGGGCACAATAATAACAATATTGGAACAATAGGGGCACAACAATAACAATAATGGCTACAATGACAATAGTAATTGGGGAATCACTAGTATTATAGGGACGTAACACCTACATATATTATGTAGATCATACTTATGATATATATGTGTGCAATTTTTCTATCAATACTTCATAAAATTTAGTTATTAATAAATATTATCTATTTATAATATATTTCATTAATTAGGTATTATGATTAGCTTTATTCCTAAATTTAGGTATTTCAATATAAGATTGGAAAGATGATGTACTAATTCTTATCCAAAATAAATATCTTCTAAACATTATAATACTTCATTTACTAATTTTTGTAAACTATTATCATGGATAAAACCAAACTAATTTAACAATTTAATCAAAATGTTTCTAGCCAAATAAAAATTATTCACATATTTTTTAGATAAAATATTCTAACTCAATTTAACAATGAATAAAAATACAATCCTAGAATACATAACACTCATCAATTCCAACACTCATTTTCAATTATAATTTTCCTATTTAATATTGGATTTATACATAATATACTATATGAATTCATTAATATTATATATATATATATATATTTATAATATTATATATTATATATATATATATATATATATATATATATATTATTATATAATTCAAATGTTGTTTGCAACCGTAATCACGTCAGAGAACAAAAACTAGGAAGCTTAGGAAGCTTTTAGGACTCGCTAGTTCAGGATTTTCATTAAAACTTAATACATCAAACTAGTAAGTTATCCTATTCCATGGGGAAAGATGATATTATGGTATTCTCACCATGTCACTATTGTGATATTTCCATAGCTGAAGGTAATCAAGTTTTTATAGTATTTTGAGAAATATTAATTAAATTAAAATTACTAACATTTAAAAAATTGCTTAAAATATTTTTTATTTTTAAAATTGTTAAAATTTTAGAATTTTAAATAATACTAATTTACTTATAATTTAAATATAATAAACTAAAAATAATTGATATCATCAAATATTATAATACAAAATTACACCAATAATGAATTTTAAACATTTATTCCCTTACTTTTATTGGAATGAAAATCCAAAAACAATGGCCAACAGAAAAATACATACGAAGGAATTAATTCAATTAACAGAACAATAAAAATAACTTTAATATAGTAGAATTCTTAGAAGTTTTCATTTAGAAGGCCCACCAGATTCACACATACTATATCGGTATAAGATTGCCAGATTTAGAGTTATAAGAGAATATTTAAACTAGCACGTCTATCTCTAATTTTGAATTACATGTCTCGAAGATTCGCATTTGAAATTTCATGATACCTTGTGGGGATCGAGATTGCATGGAATATTAACTGGGCCCTCCAAATCAATCTAACCACAAAGCAAAAGAATTATTTAACCTAACAAAATTAGATTAGGGTGTTAGATTCAAAAGGTGAATGCTAAATTTTCTATTGCTTTAATCTCTCTCATGCCGAAACTACAAATAAATTAAAACACTAAGAAAATTTATGAAATTAAAATACTAAGAAAATTAATGATATCTTTGTGCACATATTATACTTAAAACAAGGAGTTCCAACAAGGAAAGCAAATACAAATTCAATGAAAAACATCATTACCTCTTATTTGATGATAAGCTTCTTTTATGAGAGAGTTTACCAAAAAAATAACATGATAGATGTTGGTACATAAGTCAAACTTTTTAGGTTAGTTGTTCCACTTGAAGCTATTTTTAAAATGAATAAATTCCTTAGCATTTCTTTGTAAGTTTAGAGTATACATGTTTTAAATAAAACATTTGAAACTATCTTTGACATTTGAGATATGTAATTCTCACCTTCATATGTTTGTATTTCTTTCATTATCTCATGTAGCATCTCTATTAAGCTCATTAGAAAATGTTTTTTTCCTTCTCTAACCCATGTTTTAGGGGAGGAAATTGTGCATATCTAGATGGTGTATATGAGTTCTTACGAGTGACCATCCTCTCCAAGAAATCTCTTTCAATCCCAAGTGTACCTCCAAATCCATCTTGCACTTGTTGGAAAGATGGAGCAGTTGGATGGTCCGACCCCAAAGTGGTTGATGTCAATTTTTTTTTTTAATTCACTTGCAACATATTCCATGCATTTTTCTAAGAAGTGGAGATGTGACTCATCACCAGGTAACTACATAAATGACTCAAAAATATGGTGAATATTTTGTAAGATATTTTCTCGTTTCTGACTTCAATCAACATTAGTCGAAGAATCCATGGAAGCATTAACATTCTCATTTACCTATAAAGCAAAAAACAAATAGTCATAAAAATAATAAAAGAGTGATAAAAAACATAAAGTTCACGAAGTTATGAAATTATTACCATGACATCAACATAAGAATCCATGACAACATTAACATGATCATTTACCTACAAAGAAAAAAAACAAATAGTCATAACAATAATAAAATAGTGATATTAAACATAAAATTTAGGGAGTTATGAAATTATTACCATGACATCAACATCCAAGTTATCCACACTTTCAAAGTCAACATTTTCAAGTATTTGTGAACAAAAAATCATATCTTATTAGATCACAATGACTATTATTTATTATTATTGATCTACATATTCAATCAGAAATACTCAAATCACCTGGTTTTGGGTTGTTGCATTGATTCTTGCTTCTAGATTTTCTTGTTCCAACCTTATTTTTTCCTCATCGTGCTAACCTTGATGACATGTTTTCAAATATATCCATTTTTCACCCAATTACGATCGCACATAACAAAAATTGAACTTGAATGGCATATCATATATCATTTACCCATATCATGTTGGCTTTGCACCCATGCTATTGAAGAATCTAAGTGGTGCAGTGTCACATTACAATCTAGAATAGATTGTTCCCTTAGCCATGACTGAGATTTTATTTTCTCCACCTTATAGTTTCTATGGAAAACATTTTCCTTTGCACATTGACACCACCAATAAAAAATGTGGACGAGTGAACACAAGTGATGCACTAACCAATCCACTCAATGATGTGAAGCTACTCATATTGACTTCAAAAGAACGTGTTTCAAATGTGAATGGCAGGACTCAATAGCTCCATTTGTTTCTTGTCCAGCATGCTTTAAGTGATGATGACATTTTTCCCACATTTATGATTAACACCAAAGAAAGTATGTCAATAGTCAATACAAATATACCAAAAATATGAAAATTAAAGCTACATAAATTAAACCTATTTTGTCCAACCATCGTGCTCAAAAGTAATCAACGAAGGTGGTTTCCTCTTAGAAGTCATTCAGAAATTTTTTGGTCTGCTCAAGTGCAGAACTTGAATTTTTCTGACCATGCATAATGTCACCTAGACGCTTAAACATGGCACATCTTATAGTATCATATTTCACTTTCATTACAATA
Source organism: Pinus taeda (assembly GCA_000404065.3). NCBI lineage: Eukaryota > Viridiplantae > Streptophyta > Pinopsida > Pinales > Pinaceae > Pinus > Pinus taeda. Next base: position 42,490 of record APFE030720091.1, read on the forward strand.
TTTTTTTACCATGCCCTTCTAACATGCCAAATGCATAAGTAAACTTCACATTGAAATATCTCCCTATTGCACATAAATGTCATACAAAGTTATATATTTATATATAAATAATAATATATATATATAGAGAGAGAGAGAGGGAGAGAGAGAGAGAGAGAGAGAGAGAGAGAGAGAGTCTACAATTATGTATATAACATTTTATTTTTGGAAATGAAGAAAAAACACACCCATTGATCTATACATGATTGCATGAATCTTAGTAGCTGCATCATCTGCCATGAATGCATTTAACTTCCACTCCAACATACCCATGCGAAATTTAAGAAGTAACATCTCCATCCACTTGGTGATATCAACAGTCATAGACCTTGACATGAGAACCCATGCCACTGGAACACCATTATGTTGGGAATAAAATGCCAATAATGTATAAATTTGAAATTGCATGAAAATAAATAAGAAATTAGTTATAGATTTGCTTATAAATAAAAAATGATAATAAGAAAATGCGTAACAATATAAAATAAGAAACTAGCTATATCCTTAGATTATCATATAAATAACAAATGATAATAAAATACATAACAATATAAACTTACCTTAAAGTGATTCATCTGTTGGAAATAATACTGAGAGGGGGGGTGAATCAGTATTATCAAGTCAAATATTCCTTTTCCAAAACAGATGATATACGCTACTTCAGTTAGTTAAACCCGCGTATATATGCAACTATGTAGAAGGAAACTCGCGTATACAAAACATACTTTTAATTTACTTAATCTTTCTAATGATGAATGTTAATCTTTGATGCATAATCAAATAACCAGTAACCAGAGACAGTAAAGCAGAGCAGAAAGACAATCACACACAAGAACACAAGATATAAGGTGGAAACCCAATGTGGGTGAAAACCACCTGCTGCAATTCGTCTCTATCTTTCTTTAATTAGAAACTTTTTTTACAATGTACTGTGCAGTCCTTCACAGTCTAGGCGCAACCTACAAAAGCTACCCCTCTTTGTTCTCCAGCTTCTCCTGGAAGGAGCTACAATCCCTTACTCTTGCACTAGCCAGATAAGTACATAGTGCTGGCCTACAGAAGGCTACAACCTTCTCTTTCTTCCAGGGACCACGTTTCATAAATTTTCAGACTGGATCCATGAACATCAATCAATCATCAAGAATCAACCAATCTCCTTTTCACCAATTATATCTGAATCAAGTAGATACTTCTCTGATAGCTATACCCAAAACACAGTACCAGAAACTACACACCAAGATCTAAACCCAGAACACTGCTGCAATAAACAGAAGCAGCAAGATCACAATTCAAAATATATACGCTACTTTAACAGCCTGAAACCTGTGTGCATATGCTTCTGCGTATGGAAAAACCTGTGTATACGCTACTTTACTTCACAGAACTTGCGTGTATACGTGCCTTCGCTTCACTGAACCTACGTACAGATATATAAATGATAATTCACTCTTTCAGATATTCAATCATTAATTAACCCAGATTATCAAACTTGTAGATCAAGCAAGTGCCACATCTAGCAGATCAAAATCATACAAAGATACTATCATTCTAGCTTAAAGATTATGACCCATCAATAGAACTTATCCTTCTTTTTGTGCTAAGGTTCCTCCTTCATTCAGATCTAGATCTGCATCATAACCCAATTACCAATATACCAGCTCTAGCACTTTATTAGATCTTCAATAATAATTCCGATAATCATTTGCCACAAGATCTCCTTCCTCTTTTATAGTCTTAGGCCTTCCACAATACCATGGTCCAAAACCATAACATTTCAATACCATGAGCCCAAAACTAGGGATCAACACATCTGACGAGACGCCATGGTCCAAAACATAGGTTCAAATCCCAAGAACTAACTACCATGGACCAAAAGTATGATCCCCAACATATACGCACTTTTGTAATGTATAACTCGCGTGTATACGTGTCTTCATCTAGATGAACCTGCGTATATGACTTTTTCTTCTTTCTGAGTGCCTGAACTGAGATCTGTTACCAAAGAGAGCTGCCATCAAGGACAACACCTGTGCCATAGCTCCAAACCTGTGCCATAATGCCAACAATCTCCCCCTTTGGACTTGATGGCAACACCAAGATCCTTAAGATCATTCTCCCCCTTTGTTATCAAGGGAAAAGGGTTGTGCTCCCCCTAAGTACATGCTGAAATCTCTGCCCTGTTGTGCTGACCATGCTTCCCCTGACTGTAAGCAAGATCTGCAAAAGATGATCTACAAGACGGACCATGACCTATACATCATAAAAGATCTTCCTATCACCAAAAGACTCAATACATACATCCATTACCCAACCAAGTGGGGATCATCCTCCCAACCAAGTGGGAATATATCAGAAATTTACATATGATGACCAAATACATTACATCTTCATCCCAGGCATAATGGGCAAACCAATATAGGCCGTTACATGACCTTGACACCATATAAGAAAAAGATGCATGACATAGATATGAAATATTTAGAATAAGACTTATGAAAGTCACCAACAACTGATAGCAGCAGCAACTGTCAATCACAATTCAGAACAACAACCAAGATTTCCTTCTGTTCTCCCTCTGCCTTTGCTTCACCAACAACAGCTGTGAACTAGAACCAAAAGCTTATAAGATAATGCCAACAATACAATATTATCTACTCCCCGTGAGCTTGTGCCAGATAGTCTCTGTCAGACCCATATCAGACAATTTTCAAACAGACCCTGTTACTTCTGATATCCATCAAGCCTCCATATACGCGACTTTCTCTACACCAACCGGCGTATGTATGTGGATCCTTCACATGCAACTTGCGTACACCCATTTTTCACTAAAAATGATAAGATTTAACAGCAAGATGATACATCAACTACTCCTAGCTTCTGTCTGAGATATTCAAAAGTTTCCCTGGGTAGTGGTTTGGTGAGAATATCAACAACTTGTTC
>APFE030720111.1:634-79662 GCA_000404065.3 Pinus taeda
GTTTACTTATGAAAACCATGTTCAATCCTCTGATATTGATGTAGAGATGCAACAGTCTTCTCAATCTTCGAATCATAATCAAGATGAAAATGATTACACACAACAAGAAGAAATGTTGGAAGAAATTTTTTATGACCTTCAGGTAGAGGAAAAGCTTGTTAATTTTTGTAATTTCTTGCAGTAGCTTACACCAAAGAATGATGATAATAATGAGGAAAAATCCATTGTTTGTTGGAATGATTCAGAAAAGCAGTTGGATAGCTTGTCAAATAAATGTTGTGTAGTTGAGGATCAGTTGTTTGAAGATATAGAGTGTTATGATGGTCATCAAAATAATCATGTCTTCTTTGACCCTATAAATGAATACATGGCAAAGCTTTGCACACCAATATTTCATTTTCATTTGCATTATGAAGATCAGGTACATTTTAAGTTGATTTGGTCATCTCACTATCATGGTTATTTTGAGGTCGAATGCAGTCAAGAGCCTCCAATATCAGATAAGACAAATGATTGGCTACATTGGAAATTTCACATTGATTGAGCTGAAAGAAGTTTGAAATGGATAGGATAGGTAGGTAGGAATATGCAAATAAGCTCAAGGTAGGTTGACTGAGCATCTATTTCAGCAAGTGCAGTTTGAACTCTTCGTTCAGAAAACATAAAGACTTGAGGAGAAAATTGGGCAGAGGTTCAGAGTTTTATTCTAGAGGATGGATAGCAGCACTGGAGCTACAAGTTCTTAGTATACCACAAGGGCACACTATCCCTAGTGGAGCCACTGTTATCACCCTAAAAATCTTTGTCTCTAAGCTTTGGTAAGTTGCCTTGTTTCTAATCATAGTCTTATAAGTTTTGAGTCAGCTTCATCACAATTAGTGTCATTCTCATTTACAAACCCTTCTTCTAGTCATGGTGTTAAAGGGTCTCTAGGTCATTTCATGCTTTAAGGGTTAGGTCATAAGGTTAGAAGTCTTTTAAGATCATATCTCTTTTCCAAATAAGGTTTGACAGCCTCATTCCATGTTTTAGAAGTCTTACCAGGTGTTTATAAGTCATATCTCATATCATGTTGGAGAAATTTTGAAATTAGCTATGAAATCACTGAACTAGGCGTTTTCGTAGCGCGCTACGAAACCCCTGTAGCAGCCTGTTTTAGCAGAGAAAAACTGTTTTTACTAGTCAACTTACAGAAGCTTTCCTGAGCAGCTGATAACTCCATTTTGCAAACTGAAAGAGGTTTTTCTTCCTAACATGCTGCGCTGCAAAAACCTCTTTCATTTTCTTCAAATTCATTCTGAGGTGGGCGGAATTTATGGTTGAACTTGCGCTACAAAACTGTTGTAGGCGCAGTTTTTCACACACAGACTTTTCCTGTTTATCATCTGTTTTTCAAAGAATCATTCTGTTCGGTAGGAAAGATGTTTCAAAAAACCATGAGATTTTTTTGTTCAGAATGGATTGGTTCAGAAAAACCTCCTTCAATTTCCTCAAATTCATTCTGAGCTGGGAGAAACGGGTGACCAAAGTTGCGCTACAAAACTGCTGTAGGTGCAGTCTTTCAGAAAACGGATTTTTCCTGTTTGCCACGTGTTTTTCAAGGACAGTTTCTGGACAGCTGGAGAAATTTTTCAAAAAACCAGGAGAGGTTTTTGTTCTAGACAACATGGGCTAAAAAAACCTCCTTCAGTTTCGTAAAATGTGTCATGGATGAAGCGATAAAGGCTCTGTCACACGTGCTATTTTCAGAGATCCTAAACCCTAAAAACAGGGAAACATGTTCCCTAATTTCTAGGGTTTGTCTTCAGCAGTCAGATGACCACGTGGGAGGCTTGATCAAATTCGACTTCATGGAGTGTTAGGTGTCAAAGAATGCTTTAAATTTTTAGATATGGTTGTTGTAATCATAATAAGGAGTTACACTCCTAGTTGTATTAGGTCTCTAGGACTCCTAGTTAGGTGTCATTTGCATTTAATAGTTAGTTTTAAGTATCATTAGGTGTCATAGTAGGATGAATTCGAATTTCCCTCATGCTTGAGGAGGAATCCAAGTTATGTAAAGAGCTCTATATATAGCTGAAGCATCAATGTACAAAGGGTTGGAAATTTTATGAGAAAAGCTTGTATTTGGCTCATGTAAGACTCATTTTCAGTAATGCATATTTGACCTTACTTCTCAGGATTCATGAAGGATTGTTTATGTTCAGAATATGTGATGTTGTCCTTTTCCTAATTCTTGCAGTGTTATGGATGTATAATCACTCAGAATTCACTGAATGTGCTCTGACTTCCTGTATACATTTATAAACTGACTGTGTGGTTCTATATGAGTTTGTATTCTGAATGTTTGAATGCTGAATGCCCTGACTTCCATGTAAGGTTGAGCTCATTGTTTTATTGAGGTGTTGTTGACTCCATAAGCCCAATGGATAGTTGTTAAATGAGTTTCCACCATTCATATTTTCACAGTTGTTTTACAAGAGTTAGCCATCTTATCTATAATTAAAATCATTAACCCTTTTGAGAGAGCCCTCTCAGGTTGAGGAGGCTAAGCCTCAGCCTAAAGTAGGTTTGAAACAGTTACTTGAAGTCTTCCTCGTCTGCAGCCTACCAGGACCTGATTTTGAGATAATAGCAGGTTTAGGTACATATTTGGCCTTCAGCACAACTTATCATCCGCAAACAGATGGACATATAGAAAGGGTCAACAAGATATTAGAGGACATGTTGAGGATGTATGTGATGCATCAACATTGGAACTAGGAAGATTAGCTTCTACTGTTATAGTTTTATTACAACAATGGCTATCAAGAATCTTTGAGGATGAGTTTGTTTTAGGCACTCTATGGATGAAGTTGTAATACTCCTATCAGTTGGAGTGATCTAGTTAATAGGATATTGATGGGATCGAACATGTTAGCAGAAATGGAACAGGAAATGAAGGTAATAAATAAGAATCTGAAAGTAGCATAAGATAGGAAGAAGAGCTATGCAGATCGAAACAGTTTGTTTGAGTTTCAGATTGAGAAGCAGGTGTACTTGCGCATCAAGCAAGAGAAGATGTCCTTGCGGATTGGATCATGTGCCAAGTTGGCACCCCGGTTTTATGGATTTTTCAGGATTCTTGAGAGGATTGGGCTAGTATCTTATCAACTTGCACTACTTCTAATAGTGAAATTCCATGATTTTTTACATGTGTCATTGCTTAAGAAGTATGTTAACGATGTTGATCATGTGAATGACTGGTCTGTATTGCAGGTGGAGTCAAAAGAAGAATTCAAGTCAGAACCTCAATTGTTTTTGTAAAGAAATAAACTCATGCTCTAGAATCAAGCAATCGAGCAGGTTAAAGCACAATGGAATCATTTTGGGCTCGATGAAGCTACATGGGAGATGGAGGATTAGATGCGGGCTATGTATCCTTCTCTATTCATTGGTTGAGCGAATGCTTTGGTATATGTATTTGGTATATGTTCTAGCATATGTTTTGATATGATGTTTTGGTATATGTACATATGTATATGGATGTAAATATCACCATGAGCTATGTTATAAAGCTCCAATAAGCAGTATGGGTGTCATGTAATTATGGTTGTTATATTTTTCATGTTGTCATGTTGGTTTGCTTATCAACAATTTGATCATTGTAAATATTGTAACGAGCTAAGTTATAAAGCTCCATGGGTAGTATGTTTTGCTTACAACAATATTGTGGTTGTAGGTGTCGTTGAACACCAAGGACGTTGTTCCCCTAATGGGGAGGGTTTCGTAACAACCTTGCTAAATAAATCCATGTAAAAATTAATAAACGTAAAATAAGACATTGGTCATGGGACACGTATTCCAAGCTAAATGTTGGACAAAAACATAGTGATGGGGATCACTTGTGATTAATTAATGGCTCATAAAATTGGCAAAGGCTTTGGAAAGGAAAAGTGGCATTTATTTCCATTTTATTCATGAAAATAATGAAAATTAGGATAAAAGGGAGGTGAAAGGTCACAGGCTGCATGTGAGGAGGAAAATGAAGAAATATAGGCCTCATTAACAAAAAGGCTTTTGAGGATCAATTCATAAACTTTTGTCAGTTCAGGTTTGGAGCTCTCTCTCTATTCTTTGTCTCTCTCATACTCTTGGAAACTTAGAGTTTCTTGGAGCACTCTTGAAGGAGTGTGCCAAACTTGGAGTTTTGGAGCAAGAAGGCATTTAAGGAAGAGAAAGAAATCGAAAGGGGACATTGGGATCAGCAACTATAATGGGTTTTTCTTGCAATTACTGAGTTGCATATATGTTTTCCTCACTAGTTTTGGCATGCATGGCATATGCATGTGGTTTATTAGTTATGATATGTCAATGGCATGGATGATTGCCTAGATTGACAATGGATTTTCCTATCCTTTCCATTTCCTAGATAGCTATGGTTTTGTGGGTTTTACTTGTATTTTCTATTTGGTTTTATTGTGCCTTTGGCTATGGGTTTAGTTACTAGTTCTTGGAAGCCTTGTTTAGACAAACGCTCTGGAAGCCCTGTAACAACTTGGGTTGAGTTACTAGTCCTGTAGGCGTTGGTTGGACAAACGCTCTAGAAGCCTTTGGTGGGTTGAGTTACTAGTACAAGAAGCCCTAGTTGGAAAAATGCTCTGGAAGCCCGGCAGCAGTTGTGGGTTGAGTTTTTAGTCCTAGAATCCTTGGTTGGACAAATGCTCTGGAAGCTCTTGGTGGGTTGAGTTACTAATCCTAGAAGCCCTGGTTGGACAAACGCATTGGAAGCCCAATAATAGTTGTGGGTTGAGTTACCATTCCTGGAAGCCCTAGTTGGAACAAACGCTCTGGAGCCCTAGACATCTTGGGTAGAAACCAATCTGGTGATGGTTAGTGATGTTCGACCATGAAGTGGAATCATTGGTTGAGGGTTGAGGTAGTTTGGCCTCTGGAAGCCCTAGATGGTTTTGATTGATTTGTTTTATGAGATCCCACATTCATGCTTGGAATATGGCACGAGGGTGATTGGCTGAAAGACATGTTTGGTTCAGCCTAGCCTACAGTCGGGTGGTTCATGGAAGTCCCAAACCTGGTCAACTTATGCAATCATCAATAAGAGCTCTCTCTCTCCTTCGTATTTTATGGGTAAATTTGCTTGTTCATATGTGGTTTATATGGTTTTTATACCCTTGATATTTCTCTTGGTTATATTTTGGTTATGAATAAGTTTTATGATAGTGAAAATGTATGGCTCTCTTCATGTTTTGGTTCATCATTGAATGTACAATGAATATATGGCTCAATATATGGTAATGCAATTATTTTGACGAGGCATCAATGCCTCTTAGTGATTCTCAGATAAGTATGAGACCCATATGCTCATATTTGTTGTTTAAACCTATAGACTGTATCTTTGTGGCATGTTTGAAGAAATGCATCTCATGGCTAGTAGGGGTCCAGTCAAGTCTTTATTCAAGTAATTACATATATATCATTATTCCGCTATTATCTTTAATTTCTAGAAATGTCACGGAGTTCTGGTCAGTGACCTAAGCCCTGAGCCTGAAAAAGTGGAACATAATTCAAAGTTGCAGGCACAAAAGTTCTTGGGAAAGTCCCCAGTTGTAGGCATACCCATGTTGTGGGAGCAACTGGGGGATCCCAATCGCAATCATGCCCATGTCATGGGAGGGACTATGGGATTAATGTAGTAAAAGGTCAGTTTGTCTCAGGGGCTAGTCACCTGAAAGGTTTGGATGGCTCCTGGGGATTCCGCAGTAGTGTGTTCCATCGGTTCCACTTCCTTAAATGACACATGGGGAGTTGAATCATATCATCGTAACTCTTCGTCACATGTTTACCCCGATTGGTCATTTACTTGGGTAGATATGGGAGGAGTGCATTACACATAGTTGTGTTGAAGATTGAATTCCTACTTTTAAAGAAACTTGCAATTAGATAAATGATTCATGCAAGTAGAATATTAATTTGATTGGTGTGCAAGTATAGTAGCATTATTTACTTCTACAACTAGACTAACCTATTCCTTTCATGCAGTTACATCTAGCCTTTACATTTAATGAATCACATTTTCATTTTTGTAGTTAGAATCATTTTCATTTTCCCTGCAATCATGATATGATTTCATAGGAAATTCTCTTTGTAGTTAGCTGAAGGAGTGGTCTCTAAATACCTTGACCTGATCTAATGACTGAGGGTAACATGAGTAGAACTTAACCTACTGTGCATATAACACTATCACCTATAAGTTTGTCCCGGGTTAATAATTTAAGTTGAGAGCCTTAGAAGTTGCAACATCCTTGATGCAATACCAAGGCTCATCACATTTTGGCATTGTTATCGGGGAGGTGTCCAAGTAGGTGTTGTCTCTACGTAGGATTTACTTGGTTTTTTCTTTTTGTTTTGCAATAGCTTTATTGATTTGAAAGATTCAAAAATAACAAAAAAAAGAAGACATAAAATTCAAAAAAGAAATAGAGCTAGTTCTTTCATGCCTCGTAGGAGTAGGGATAGTCAAGCGAAATTATTACCAAAAACCCCCACCCCTTCAAGAAACCAACCTTCATTATTCTTTGGTGATTTTGAACTTCCCTCTCTAACCATAAGGGAGTTAGAAGACCCTCAGGTGAGCCACCTGAAATTTTTTAGGAACTCATAGGGGAAGAAGAACCTATCTTACCTACCCAAACCATGCCTGAAAATAGACAAAATGAGATTTTCTCTATCAGAGAAACCAACGGGGAGGCCAGAATGAAGAATATAAGCCCTACTTCCTTTCCACATTTCCATGGCTTAACCTCTGAGGACTCTGAAACCTTCATGGGAATTTTTTGTTGTCTATCAAACTTGTGACTATGCCTCTAATGAACAAAGTTGAAGTCGCTTCCATCTACCCTCATAGATGCATATTTGCACTGGTTTATGATTTTACCTGGAGGCATCATCATTACCAGGGCCTAAATGCAACAAGCCTTCAATAACAAGTTCTAGGTCCAAAGAAACAAAGGAGAAAATATTTAGGATTACCCTAGGACCAGATGTATCCTTAGAGGACTATGAGGGAAGATTCCAACTCAATTATAGGAGGGCTAACTATACCCTTGACCATGAATCACTCAAGCTAGTTCTTCTCCAAGGGATCACGAAGGATGTAATGGAAATCCTCAACATGTTGTCTAGAGGATACATCTACCAATTTCCTTATGATGAAATCAAAACAATACTTAGGAATCACGCTAGGGTTGCCAAGAAAAATGGCAGGTCTAGCCAAAGCTTGGTTTGTTCATATCCCTCTACATTAACCATCAAACAAGAGATAGGAAGTATGTTGGAGGATTTTAAGAGTGAAATTTTGCATACATTTTCCCTATAGATGAATACTATATAAATTAAAAGGAAGCAAGAGGAAGTAGAAAGGTCACTAGTTATCTTCTGCCCTAGATGCACCAAGAGACACCCTAGGAATGAGTGCCCACTGAATGTCATAGAAGTATACTCCATCTGTGAATAAAACCATGCAACAAAAAATGTCCTTCTCTGTCAAGTTTGAAATTTGTATACCAAAGGGCAGAAGGGGTTCAGATCAATTATGCTTCATTAACCAAAAAAGGCCTAAAATCCCTCGACCATATCATAAGGGTATGCAAGTTGCACACTATCCTCATTATAATCCAAATCCTAATGCACCTTTCGAGCCTTGGTACCCTTCCACTCATCCATCATGCCCTACACCTTCTCCTTGGCTTTATACTCCTCAACATCTTCCTCATCTTATTAACCCTCCTTTCTTTCCATATCCACCTCAATCTTCCCAATGGGGCTATTGAGAAATCCAATAGGGTGACGAATTAATTGATTTCTCTTATTATGACATTATCTTGTGATGTTTCATTATTAATTTTATTCTTTCTATTTATCTTATTATTATCATCAAGACTAATGTCAATAAACAAAATAGGATACGAGATGTAGGAATGCAGCCAAGGAAAAACCACTACGTAGGGGAAAACTCAATCAAGTAATTATTCCTTCAGTAGATTCAAAGAAAAATTGAGATGACCTAACTCTCACAACCTATACCAAAGACTACCACCATCCATCAAGTCAACCTTGTCATATTATACTTCATTTATGTGGCAATCCTATCATACTTCATTCTTGTAGTAGCCAGGCTTCTTCATACTTCAGTCTTGAGATCCTAATTATACTTTGGGGTAGCTTTCTTATATTTCAATACTGTGATATCTTTCCTTACTTCTGTCATACTTTAGTTAGTCCTACATCATAATTCATTCCATATATAATATAAAGAAATATATTTACGATGGAAACATAAACATAACTTGGTCCTTCATTTTTGTGGTGGAAATATAAAAATAACTCGTTCCTTTAGTTCTGCGGTGGGAGCATAGATATGACTTGATCCTTTATTTCGGTCTTGTAGTATTAGCTCAATTTATCATTCCTATAATGTTAGCCCAATTATCTTGTCCTGTAGTCATATAGTTATCTTATATAAATTATCTTCCCAATAGTTGCACCGAACTTCATCTCTTATATTTTCGGAACTTGTCCTTCCTTCTCTAAAATTTTCACCAAATTGATGTCATTGAGATATTTCGAACTTCCTTCTATGAAATTTTGTGCGAAGTCTATATTCCTATATATAGATGTTTCCTATTGTAAATGAGCCGATATGAGACTATTTCAGAGGCCGACTTGTAGAGAAATAATTTTGGAGGCTAACTACAAGGAGACTTATTGGAGGAATATTTTGAAATTACAAAATATACTTTGAGTTTGACTTATAAATCATAAAAGCATACAATGTAGGCTTGACCTATGAAAATTAACCCAAGCATAAAACCCATGCTTTAAAAAGTCAATTTAATTAATAATAATTATTATTTTTTCTTTCTTTGATAAATATATTTCATTATGACTCAAGTACAATTATGAAGAGCGAACCTAGTTACATTCTTCAACACTCCCTATTAACTAGGGAGGTATTCATACTAATAAGTACAAGGAATATCTCAAAACATATGAACTATGGAGAGTTTATCAATTCCATGGACTAGATTCTTGACTAGGTAAATCTATCCAAGGTCCTCCAAAATTTTAGGCACTTAAGGTGGCATGGACTAGATTCCTGACCAACGCAATCTATTTGAGTGGGACTAAGATGGAATAAATCTTTCAACCAATTCAGGTACCATCAAGCTTACTTTCTAACCATCAACCCAGGGATCTAGGTGTGTATCCGTGGTTAGAGCTCCATGACCAATACCACCCTCCCTCTTCGAGATCCAAATATCAACACAAAGTGTCAGCCATATCTCCTCCCAGGAAATGTGTCTTACACACAAAGCCTCAACCCATTAAATCTCTCCCGATCAAATAGATCAATAACATCAATCATGCTTCCAAAGATATGAAATATTTATCTATACAATCACAACCCAGTCAGTAACAAAATTTCAAATACATAAGTAAACACAAACCTTCAAGGTTTTCCAACTTCTTGATGTTGCCTCACAATTCATCACAGTAGAACTTTGAGGCTTCCCAAATTATTGACAAAGGTCTCCTCAATCATTCAACTTCATTTCCTACTTCACATGTAACAACCAAATCCATTTTTCTTCTTTTAGAAGCACCTCAATATGCATTCATCAATTTTTTCTTCAAGGTATCCATCATGGTTATGATATGCCCTCCCTCTCTGCTCGGGAGATATACTCTTTTCCTTTTATCCAGGCTCCCTCTTAACTTACGGAGATCAACCTCTTTCAATATCATTGGAGAACCGTTCATGGATTCCATCCTTCTTATTAGAGTCATCTTGTTCATATAACTTCCTTTATCATGCTTGTCAATCAAGGCCATTTTGCTTGCTAATATCTTCAACATCTTGAAGATTTATGTACCTGCACAACTTAGATAACAAGTACAACCAAAAACATAAATACAAGCATGAAGATAACTACATCATAATCATTCAATAATGGAATCATTAGCCTTTACACATCAAATACCTAAACATAGTTATGTTCATAATCAGCAAGAGACACATACGTCTATACTTCAACTTCTTGTTCACATTTTGTTATAAACCTTAGACCACATCAGTTAAAGTAACTCAATCAAGATATCAGTCTCATTATATCTAGGGCTTCAATATTTCCTTTAGAGATATGACAAACTTTTCATATTGCAAACCCTAGAAACAATTCGAACGAGTGTAATTCAACAATGCATCTAACAACTTTCAGAATTCATATGTTAGACTTTCTACTAGGATTTAGTGCAAAACCCTAAATTTCATACACGAGCTTCAAAAACTAATCATAGCTCAATTTAAAGTTTCAAACATGACCAAATGCTACTAAGGTTTCATTGTAAACCCTGGATTCATCATCAAGACTAAAAAATATCATCCTAGAATATCAAACTTCAACAAGGATTTAGTAACAAACCCTAGGACTTATGACCATCAACAAATAGGTCAACACATATATACATATCTAAGATTCCATCATCATGCATAATCATATCATAACATATATTAGCCAAACCTAATGACACAAATATCAATATATCAAACTTGATCAGAAAGATAAACATATTTCTAGGGATTCATTTCTAGGACATTATCTAAAACAATGGTTTTGCTTATAAACCCTACCAAACCCTAAATATCTAGGGCTACATATCATAGTAAAAACTAAATTTATCAAAACTTCATAGGTTTAGGATTTCATACATCACCATCCAACCCTAAAATATTAGGGTTTCCATGACCATACCAAAATCCCAAACATGATATCATCAAAAAACTTCAAACATCGAGAATAGCATTTTCTTAGACTCCACCAATAACCATAAGTAGGCTAGGGTTTCAGACATTATCATTGACATATCCTTAAGTTAGGGTTTTATAGAGAACCTTTTTAGGGTTCCACAAGAATGATCAAATATATAAAGAGGGTAGATTTATCTAATGATTAATCACCCAAATAAGAATATTTAAGATTTAGGGAGCTAGACACAATGATGTTAGTAATGTAACGCAAATTTTAAAAGATGATGAATGTACCTTTTAAGAGAATTTCATTAAGTGTATAGTCTAAGACATACCTGGAGATGTTCCTTGACAAGCCTTGTAAGGATTCCTTAAAGTGTTCTCTTTGTATTGAGCCCTGATTTTTTATACCTATAATAAATAATTTCAAGAAAAACATGTGATACCAAGAACATGATTTTTAATTTTTCAATCTAGATTTTCTATGCAACAATGGAGGATGGAATCCTAGTATAAACCTTATATAGAAAATTCAAATTATATTTTCGTCCAATCAACACTAGGATTTTACTTGACATCCTAGACTACTTATAAACCCTAGAAGATAAGGATTAAGGTTCTTGTATGTCATCTAGGGATTACATTCTTTATCCTAGACTATCTCATGTAAACAAGGATTGTATAGACTATCTAATCTTTGAAAATTTGGACGCTCATAAAAATAAATATATGTACCTTGTGTTCACATACCTTTGATTTGATAGTCCACTAGACTTGTTTCATATGCATTTGTTAAGTAAGGAATAGTGAAAATACTTAATTTCTTTGAGCTAGTTCCTAGAGCGATGAGTACCCTTTGTTTGATGAGACTTCAAGATCGGATACTATTTAGCATGTTCCTAGGATGACTGTCATTTTTTGTTACAAGGATCAATCTCTTTCAATTGTATTTCTTCTTGTATTAATTTGGATGGCCTTAAGTACTAGTACTTCCTTAGAAAAAGGATACAAGCCTATAGTTCTTAAATGATGGAAGTGATTACTCATCAAAGCCCTTTGTTGATCCTGTAAACAACTTTGTTTCCCCTTACTTGAGTATTGTTGTAACCTTCACTAGCCTTCGCTGTCCTAAAAGGGTCCTACAATTCTCGGTTATAAATGGGAACTTTTTCATTGATTATTTGACATGCAAAAAGCAGTTTAGGGCTTGGTGGCCTTAGACACATCTTCATATAATTTCCCTAACTCAAATCCTTCCTCACACTTCAAAATTCTCATATCACATTCTTCTTTTTCTTTCAAGTATGCATTTCCTTCTTGCCAACAAGGTGATATTCAACCGTAGCTCTGACACCATGTTAAGAAATCCAATAGGGTGGAAATTTAATTGATTTATCTTATTATGACATTATATTGTGATGTTTTGTTATTAGTTTTGTTATTTCTATTTATATTATTCTTATCATCAAGACTAATGCCAATAAACAGAAGAGGATATGAGATGTAAGTATGTAGCTAGGGAAAAATCCCTATGTAGGGGAAAACCCAGTCAAGTAATTATTCCTTCAATAGATTCAAAACAAAATTGAGATGATAAAGACTCTCACAACGTAGGCCAAAGACAACCTCCATTCATCAAGTCAACCTTGTCATGTTATACTTTAGTTTTGTGGCATTGCAATCATAGTTCATTCTTACAGTAGTGAGCCTTCTTTATACTTCGGTCATGAGATCCTAATTATACTTTGGGGTATCATTCTTATATTTAAATACTGTGATATATTTCCTTACTTACATCATACTTCAGTCAGTCCTGCATCATAATTTGGTCCATCTATAATATAACAGAAATATATTTGGAATGGAATCATAGACATAACTTGGTCCTTCATTTCTGTGTGTGGAAATATAAAAATAACTCGGTCCTTTAGTTCCGTAATGGGAGCATAGATATGACTCAATCCTTTATTTTGGTCATGTAGTATTATCTCAATTCCTCGGTCCTATAACTTTAGCTCAGTTCTCTTTTCCTATAGTCATATAGTTATCTTATACGAATTATCTTCCCAATCGTTGCACCGAACTTCATCTCTGAGATTTTCTAAACTCACCCTTCCTTCTCTGAAAATGTTGCTGAACTGATGTCACTAAGACATATCGAACTTCCTTCTATGAAATTTTGTGCGAAGTCCACATGCCTATATATACTTTTTTCCTATTGTAAATGGGCTTACATGAGACTGTTTGAGAAGCCAACTTGTAGAGTAATAATTTTGGATGTTGATTGCAAGGAGACTTGATGGAGGAAGATATTGACATTTCAAAATAGACTTTGACTTTGGCTTATAAATCCTAAAAGCCTACAATGGAGGCTTGACCTATGACAATTGACCAAAGCATGAAACCCATGCTTTAAAAATTCAATTTAATTAAGAACAAAAAATTATTTTTGCTTTCTTTTAATAAATATATTTCATTATGACTCAAGTACAATTATGAATATCGAACCTAGTTACATTCTTCAACAAGGGAAACCCCTCACAAGGGTGGAGGCCTCAAACAACCCAAACTCCTGCTTTATTGCCTCCACCTAAACCGCAACCACAACTCCCTCACCATAACCCACCGAAGCAACCTCAAATGCCTTCTCAACCCAATATGAACCCAAACAATAAGCATGCACAACAGGTTTATAGTGGGGAGACATACTACCCTTCTTATGCTATGGAAATCCAACAGATCAATCTTCATTCTGGAAAGGTGCTCCTAGATAATCACCCACCTTCTCCACCTGGAAAGCTTGAGGAAGAGAAACAAGAGGGTGCCCCTCAAGATAATGCACCTCCTTACCCTAAAAGGTTGGTCCACCCTAAACAACACACCCCATAAGAGGCTAAACTTATGGGAGAATTGAAGAAATTGTGTGTCAAAATACCCCCTCTCCACACCATCAAATATGTATCCATTTACAACAAGCTTATCAAGGAAGAGTGTTTGAAAAGGCTTGGGATAAGAAGGAGAGATATGCCCACTATCAATGTTCTTGGACATCTGTCTGATCTAATGCTTGGGAGGGTAATCTTCCCAAAGTACTCAGATCTTGGTAGCCTAGTAGTGGATGTGCACATTGATGGAATTATGGTCCCTAATACCTTGATTGACCTTGGGGATGCAATTTGATGGATAGGGAAACCATGCTCAAGCTCAACCTCTAAGGGGCCTTGAGGAAGACCACTATAGTACTGCAACTTTCAGACACATCCATTGTAGCTCCCGAAGGGGTGATTGAGGATGTAATGGTCTCCATTAACTCCTAGGAGTACCCCACTGATTTCCTTGTCCTCCAGCCTAAAACCAAGATTAATGGCTATCCTCTCATCCTTGGAAGACCTTGGTTGGCCATTGTTGATTCTTACATTAGTTACAGGGTTGGGAACATGACCATCGAGAATGGGCATCTATAAAAAAAAACTTGTGTTGTATCCTCCTACTCAGTCTTTTATTGAGCATTACTTGCCCTTGTGGTTAGAGGATGAGGAAGACGAAGAATTTTATCAGGTATCCCTCTACCCAATCTGCACACTAGACATTGTTATGGGGGGAGCACAACTTGATGAAGATTACCTTATCAACCATGTCTTATAGAATCAACCGCCAACTTCCATGCTAGTTGATGAACTGGTAAAGGAATCTAAGAGTAATCCTTGGACTATTTTGTGCTTTTTTTACTCTAGCCTAGAACATGCTAAGGTGGTGGATATTAGCCCATCCAGAACTATAAAGATCAACCCCTCTCTCTTAGCTGAGCAGGAAGGATAATTATGCAGTGCGTTGAGGAAACACCCAGATTCTTTTGTTTGGGACTATAAGGAGATGAAGGGTGTGCATCCCTCAGTCTGTACTCATCATATCTACATCAAAGAGGGATGAAAGTCTATGCACCAACCCCATAGGAAGATGAAACCAACTCTTAAGGACATTGTGAAAGAGGAATTACAAAATATAATGAATGCAGGGTTCATATAACCCATTTTAGATAGTGAGTGGGTGTCCCCTCCCAATTTAGTCCCCAAGAAAAATGGGAACTGGAGGATTTTTGTTGACTACCAAGAGATTAATAAGGCTACAAAGAATGACCAATTCCCTTTTCTCTTCATAGACCAAGTCCTATATGCCCTTGTAGGGAAGAGATTCTTATCCTTCATAGATGGATTTAGTGGGTACAACCAAATACGGATCAACCCTGAGGACCAAGATAAGGTCACATTCACATGTCCTTTGGGTACCTTTTCCTATAGGGTCCTTCCATTTGGTTTGTGCAATGCCCCTGCTACCTTCCAGTGGAAGTTCGAAGTATATTTTCTAACCTTGTTCATGACATTGTTGAGATATACATGGATGACTTCACTCCTTATGGATGTGACTTCTAGGAATCTCTTTCTAATCTATGCAAAGTATTGAAGAAATTCATTGAAATGAATATTTCATTGAGTCCTGAGAAATGTGATTTTTTTATGAATGCAGGGACTGTCCTTGGCCATTCCATATTCAAATAAGGGATACAAGTTGACCCAAACAAAATTTCCATCATTAAAACGGTCCCTATTCTTCCATGGATTGGTTGGGTATTATAGAAGGTTCATTAAACACTTCAATAAATTGGCTTCACCCTTTTTTGGACTACTAGCTAAAGATTCATACTTATGTTGGAAAAACAATTGTCAAGAGGCCTTTGAAGTGCTAAAAGAAAATTTTACCACTTCACCCATCCTTAGAGGTCCCAACTGGACATTACCTTACCATATACACATATATGCATCAGATAAAGTTGTAGGGGAAGCCTTAGGACAAGTGGAACACAAATTTCCTTATGTTATCTATTTCATCGCTAAGAACCTTTCTAAAGTTGAGCTAAATTATACAGTCACTAAAAAAGAAATATTGGTTATGGTACACTCTTTAAAAAAGTTTAGGCATTACATCATTGGTTATCAAACTTTTGTCCACACTGATCATGTAGCCATTAAGTATTTAGTGAATAAACCTGTTGCCAATGCTAGGATAGTTAGATGGTTTTTATTATTGCCACAATTTGATTTGACTATTATTGACAAAATACGGAAAGAGAATTACCTTGCTTACATAAAAGGAAGAAATGGTAGGTGATCAACTCCCAGATAAACACCTCTTTTCCATCTCATTTCTCTCTCCTTGGTTTGTTGATATAGCCAACTACTTGGTTTCTAGGAGGTTCCCTCCTAATCTACCCTCCAAGGAGAAAAGAAATATTATTAGGAAGAGTGCCCCATTCACTTGGATTGGGGGAAATATTTTCAAGCTGGGGCTAGATCAGATCTTAAGAAGATGTGTGAGGGAAGAGGAGGTCTTTGACATCCTCTCAGCATGACATGATGGACGTTATGGGTACCACTTTGTTGCTAAGAAAACAACCTTCAAGTTCTACAAGTAGGTTACTACTGGCCCATTCTACATCAAGATGCAAGAAGGTACACCACCAGGTGTGATTAGTTCCAAAGAATGGGTAAGCCCACACCTAAGAATGAAATCCCTTTACAACCTCAAGTGACTCTACATCCATTTGATAAATGGGGCATGGACTTCATTGGGCCCATTGATCCCCCACAAGACAGAAGAAGTATATCATTGTGTGCACTAATTACCTAACTAAATGGGTTGAGAAAAGGGTAGTTAAGGCAACAACGAAGTAGAAGGTGGTTGAGTTTCTAAGGGACAACATCTTCTACAAGTTTGGTTTTCCAAGGGATTTGGTTACTAATAAAGGGACATAATTCACGTCAAATATGATTAAAGACCTGATGAAGTAGCACCACATAAAGCACAGGATGTCCATTGCCTACCACCCTCGGGAAAATGGGCAAGTGGAGGTAAAAAAAAAGCATTGGAGAACATTCTAACCAAGGTTGTTAGCAACAACAAAAAGGATTGGGTAGACAAACTTATAGAAACCACTTGGACCTACACCACCACTAGGAATACCACCATTGGATTTACTCCATTTGAACTAGTCTATGGGGAGAAGGCCATGTTGTCCATTGAATTGGAAGACAACACCTTAAGGATGGCATCTCAGTTAGACTTGGACCTCACTACAGCACAACAAGAGAGGTTTCTCCAAATCAATGGTTTAGATGAATTCGGACTGCAACCTCTCTAGCACACTAAGGTAATCCAGCTACGAAGGAAGATTTCGCATGAAAAACACAATAGGGAGAGTAATTTCAAATTAGGTGACTAACCCTATTGTATGATTCCAAATTCAAGGATTTCAAAGGAGAATTAATGAAAAGATGGTTGGGTCCCTATCTGGTGGAAAGATGTCCTGATAATGGTTCTGTCCAAATCGTAACAATTGATGAGGAAGGTATTCCCTTGCTTGTTAATGGTTATAGGTTGAAGTTGTACAAAATACCTATGTCCAAGGAAGAGTTTATTACTTCAATTAGCAAGGAGTTGAATGTGATTTGGAGGCTCAAAACCCTCAGTCCACCAAGCTTCTGAAGAAAAAAATAATAATAAATAAAATAAAATAAAAATAAATATAAAAAATAAATATATATAATATATATATATATATATATATATATATATATATATATATATAAGGGCCTATATGAAAACCTCCATGAGGCATCTAAGTCCAACTCTAGGGTTGGAAACCTCTCTAAGGTAGTCCAAGAGAAAAAAATAAAAACCAAAATAAAATAAAATAAAAAATAGAGAAGAAAAATAAAATGAAAAGATCCCCAAGTGAAAACCTCCTCTGAGGCACCTAGGGCAAGCATGTAGGTTGAAAACTTCTCCAGAGGTAGTCTGAATGTCTTAAAAAATGAGAAAAGAGAAAAACAATAAGACACAAGGAGGAGTCCTTACATCAATTTCTCTAACATTTCTCTTTTGCAGGGCTCCAAACATTCAGAGGTACAGTGGTTACAGAACAGGGTTCACAATCCATTTCTCCATTTTTCCTAGCCATCCATTGCATTTTGATCCTTATTAATCCACCTCCCTACCTCTCTCCATCATCTAGTAAGAAATCGAACCATATTTTGCCTCATTCTTGCAATCCTACAGGATTGTCCTAAATTGCTACAGGAGTAACCTGAAATGATATAAGAGGAAGATCTAACTGGAAAAAGAGGCCAAAAGGTCATATTTTTCCTTGGGAAAAGTTGGGAGAGGTCCACCCAAATTCCTTCACCCCTCATCCACTCCATTTATCCAATTTCATCCTTAAGATTCCACTTCTTACCATATATAAAAAGACATAGAAAAAGGATTATGCCTTCACCTTTTACTTTTCCACAAACTTTGACCACCTTCTGAAGATTTAGTTCCTGTCCCTAGACCCACCAAGATTTCTCCAAGTCCTGTCATGAAATATGAGGTTTTGAGGAGGAACACAATGACTGCTATAGGAAGGAGATCAGTCTTGTAGCACCTAGCATAGACCCAACAAGACCATGGACCAGAATTTTTTTGCAGCTTCAGAATGAAGATTTGGCCACCCTGAGGCATCAAGAGGCCATTTCTAAGGTCTAGAGAAGTCACACCATCCATGAGGGTTAGTTGTAAGGTAATATATCCACTTCAGTAGTAGCAAATCAAACACTGGAAAGAGGCCTGCATGGAAGGAATATTTCATTAGACGACTACATCGTTATGTTGTGAAGACCTATGCATCAGCAAACAAAGGAAGTTAGCACCTCTAGAGGAAATATGATCGATCATCAGCTTAGCAGTAGCATGCATGCATCTCTAGCTATTTGACATCACAACTATTAATATTTGGTTTTAATAAATTAATTTAAATATTATTTTTCAAAAACTAGTTGTTTAATATAGTTGTTACCTATTAATATTTTTTAACAAATTAAAAAACTAATATCATTATTTAAATATTATTTTTCAAAAACTAGCCGTTTAATATAGTTGTTAATTAATAATATTTGTTTTTAATATATTAATATATTAATATCATAATTTAAATATTATTGTTCAAATATAGTTGTTACTTGAAATTATGTCTCTACATTGCTCTCTATTTAAGCCTTTGCCATGGTCTGCCTCTTCATCTGGTCCTGATGATGAACCATACTTGTTGGTTTGAAACGCGCTAGCCAAAAATTTCTCTTATGTGATTTCTACCTAAATAATTTGCTTAAATCATGGGTAGTCTCAGGTATGACAACCCTCACCTCTTCCTCGTGCATATGATTGTAAAAAACTAGTGTTTAATGACCGAGAATGAAGTTGCTATGGTTTAGAGGTGGCTAGTGAACTTGGCCACCTTCGATTAGTAAACTACTGTCCACTCAGCCACCCATGCAACATGGAAAAGTAAAATTAGGGGGGTGATAGTTACGACAAGTGGAGACAACGGTTAGAATAGGAAATTCATGCAAGAGCCAAGTCACCAAAGCGCTCCGAGCCATTACAACAAAAGGGAATAAAAGTACAAGGCTTGATTCCACTTGCACAATTTCTCATTCCTATAAAATAGTTAGAGAGACCCACCAAGGTACCAAAGGATGAGCTAGATGCTACCAGAGTCTGCCTATGGTGCCATTGAATTGTTACAAGTTGAGTTTGCAAGTGTTGCAGGAGGTGATATAGGACTAGATACCACAGCTACAGGAGGACCTGAAGTGCTACATGAGCACAAAAGAGAAGCTACAGGGATTAATTAAGTGGAAAAAGGCGCCAAAACCACGAGAAATTTTCCTCAAACCCCCATGAACATGAGAGACTCATCCTAGAAAGGGTAAGTGACCTCCTCCCTCTCTAATTTTCATACAATTGCATGAAGAATTTTCCTTACTATGGGTACCCTGTAGCAAACCCTTGTGCAAGTAATTTCCCTTCAAGATTTATCACATAATAAGGAAAGACAAGAGCAGAGAAAAGTTTTTACCATAACCAAGGGTATCATCCTTCTCTTCCTCTGACACAAAAAGAAAATCATTAGCCACTCCCTCTGCACCCAACACTTCTCAAAGACAAATTTTGAAAATTCCACTTAGATAACTTAGAGGAGTAGTAAGAATAATGGGAGGAGATTTCAATCGAAGAGAACCCATAGACATCAAAAGAATCCATCAACATCCTCTTGTTATGGACATTTTTCTGAGACATCAATGGATGGGATTCTTTGAGAAATTAAAGGGCTATGACGATGAGGTAACTCATGAATTTTCCATGGCCCTCAATTCTCAAGGAGAAAATAATGCCACTACTATTGTTAGAGGACTTGCATTCCATTTGAATGTAGAACTCATAAGCATAGTAAGCACCATACCCTTAGGAGTTTTATGGGGTAAGGAAGATAAGGCAGTGGGTGGTATAGCCAAGAAAAGAAAACTCCATAAAGAGAAGCTTGTGGAAGACAAAAATGGAGTAAGAAGAGAGAGCCTGCCTTACCCTTAGGATGAAGTGGCTTATCATATCCTCAAGTAAATATCCTTTGAGGGGAGGTTGAGCATTGTATATTCCTATCAATTTAGGTTGCTCTATGAGCTAAGGTTCCTAACAGAGTTACCAATTCCAAAAATACTCAGTGTGCCACACTTCCTCTTACAGTCCATCATTCAAATGAGCCAAAAGTGAGGGAAGGGAAGCACCATCACATTTCCCACCATGGCCTCATCAAGCTCATTGTCATGGATTCCTTAAGCCACCTACAGAACCCTGTGTTGTGGAATGACTTTGTGGACATGGACAAGGTTGTCTTCATTAAACACAAGCCCTTACCTCCACACAACAAGAAGAAACACTAGCATCTAGTACTGGGCGTGGGGAAGAAAAGGAAGGAGAGAAGGAGAAAAAAAAAATAGAGAAGGAAGAAGAGGAGGAGACAAAAGAAACACAGGAAAAAGGGGGAGAGAAACAAAGAGCAGAGGAAGAGAACCCTAAGGAGGCCTCCAAACCTCAAAGGAAAGAAAGATAAGGGAAGAAAATAAGCCTCTCACCAAGAAACACAGAACAAGAGGTGGATTCCACATTGACCACACTTGGCACACTTGTCAAGCCCAAGAGAAAGAAACCCAGGCAAGACCCCTTATACTTTAAAATGAGAAAGAACACTAGGATAACTCAAGGGAAGCCTCAAACTCTTTCAAAAGTCCCAATCACCATTGATGAATCAACCAACAAAAGAGAAAACGTGGGACCTGGTGAAGGAAAAATTGAGGATGTTACCTCCCCTAAAGCCAAGGGTAAATAACCTTTGCCACCCATAAGGAGGCCCACCACTAGAGCAGTCAAATCTAAGAGGATCAAAGCACAAGCTACCCTGTTACAAGAGAAAACAGAGGAGCTACAGATAAAAACAATGTTTCTACAAGAAGAAAAAGGACAGGTACAGGAGAAACAAGGATTTTTACAAGAGAAACAGGAGATGCTACATGAAGGGGTAGCCATATCAAAAGGAAAAGAACAAGGTCTCCAAGAAATCTAGGAGCCTAATCCACAAACTAACCTTGGATCCTACTACAAATTTGTTGAGGGAGGTACGATTATACCCGAGAAATTTGCAATACCACTCTTCTTTGAGTTGAAAAGGGAAAGAGGCGGAACTCATAGATGGATGCAAATGGAAAGATATAAGAAGGTGGACAATGTGGGACTCCTATAGGAAAAGGTGAATGAAATGAGCAAGGAATTGAATAACTTAAGGCTAAGGGAGTCAGTCATGAAGGAGCAAATACAGACGAAGAAAAAAAGGCTAAGAGAGAAGTTGCAAGAAAAAGAGATACAACTTGCCACTATAGCAAGTTTATCCATGGAAGCTATAGAATGTAGGAAACCATTCAAATCCTATGCCATCTTCCTCAAGAAGCAGTGGCTACAATTCCAGATAAAGAGATTAGCACAGTATGGATCTCTATATTTCCAAGGCTACAGGAATTTCATTGAATTTTGCAAAATAGCAAGTATTGATAATAGAGCCAAATTGGTTGAGTTCTACATGCACAATATGATCCTCACAAACATGAAATTTTGGGACCCCAACTCAAGATTGGGGGAAACACAACTAATGGAATTAGCCTCTTGGTTGACCCATGAAGAAACAAGAGCTCAAGAAGTAAGGAGGGTGATGAAAAAATAAAAGAAGGAAACTTTATACATCAAAGAAGAATTAGTGAGCCCCAAGGTTGTCATCAATAATCATGACTTCATCTCCACTGATCCTGAATTGGCACCTCGGTATATGACAGACCAAGAACAAATTATCCTCCCTTTTCAGGACACCTTTAGGATGTTGAGACAGAAACTTTGTAGGATTTCCAAAGAAGATGGCATGCTCTTCCTCACAATTTCAAAATCAGAGAGTATCACTCTCCACTAAGGCTAATGAATGCCTTGGAGAAAACCCCACTCTATAAAATAATCATGCTAATGTTGAAGATCAATCAGATGGGGCTCAAACTCAATCTTCCCTTACTGTTGGGCCTACAAGAAAGAAGAGATCAGGCATAAGAACAAAAGGAGTGGACACACATAGAAGAAAATGCAAGGTTCTATCCACATGAAGGCACACCATCTGAAATTCCTTGGGATGTCAGAGAAGCCACTAGGGCCATGAATAAACTTCACATCAGAGACTGAGTTGCTCAGAGGGTGAGAAACACCTTCAGTGGGGGGGTGATGATGGGCCCCATCATTAGGTATATTTTGAGTCCCATTGTGCTATCCTCCAACCCTTAAAACTCTCCTTTTCTCACATTAATTTTCATTTTTAGCCATAATATGCTTAGTAGGAAGACTGGAGGGTTTTTTTCATACTTCATGGCCTAATGTGATTAATATGCAAGAAAAAGAAGCTTTTTTGGAGATATTTACTATGCAGGGGCTTATCGGAGACATCAAGAGAGAATATAGGAGGCTTGTCCACTACATTAACTCTCCAACATGACTTGATATCAAAGATTCCTCACCAACATCTTGAATTCACTAGCAGCTGAGAAACTCAAGCGCGTGTGAAGATCCAAGGGAACGAAATTCACCAATTTTGAGATTTTGGAGGGAAGGAATCCTCATTTCAAGGGAGAAGCCCCTTGACTAATTTTTTTATAAATAAACAAGCCTAAAGGCTCATTAGGATTCAAAATTTTGTGGGAGATAGGAGTAGCTACTGAAATCCTAGTGCTTGATACTATTATTTTCATCTTTCATGTAATGTATGTGACTCTTATTTTATGTCAATGAAAATCTTACTGTTGGCCTACATCTGAGTTAACTTTGGAGGGATGAAACCCTTGGCTTTGGGCAAAACCCAAAGTATTTAGTCCCTCTCATGTATTCTTTCCTTGTTCTTGTTCAAGTTATTGTATTTCTTTCCTTGTTTAAGTAGGGATTATATTACAAACATTGTAGTTATAGGTTTGACCACCACCTCTATTGTAGGAAGTGTGGTTGGAGGATCTACAACCACAATCCAAAAACATGTGTTTATGATTTCTTAGAAATTGTTAAGTTTTGGATTGTAACTCTCCTTCATGCTCGGTTTTAGAAACCTAGAAGTTAGTAGCATTGATTTGGAAATTAGAGTAGTTATATGTTGTAGGGTAGAGTATACCTTAAAAAAATAAAATTCAACTCATTTTGCTACAATATTGATCATTTAATGCATGTACTTGATTAGTTTGTAGGGAATATTCTTGAGTTGTAGGGGTTGGCACACTCATCCACATCCACTTAGCTCACTCCATCTTCCTCTTGGACATCTCATACTTCTCTCAAACTCTACCACCAAGATCACCCTTACAACGCCAATGAAGGATACTGTGGGCATGAACTTTTGTGCAAGATAGGCCATTGAGCGGTACGAGGCTTGGGAAAAGGGCTTCCACACCATTCATTCACCTTCATCCAGCTTCCTCCACCTTAGAGACACCATCCTTTACCTCATAAATCTCTTGGACCCACTCCTATAGCAAAACCGAGCCTCCAGTAGCACTTCTTGGAGCAGACATATAGCACTGCCTAAATCCAACCAGATTTGCTCCAAACCTTGACTCTTGCATTTTGAAGTTGAATAATGGCCCCCAGGATTTGATTTCATGATTAAGGAGACTCCAAGACCACTCCAACCCTATCTTTTCTTCACTTCAATCACAAAACAATAAGTAGAATTAGACTTAATATTTTTTAATTTCATAGTTGTGTTGAAGATTGAATTCCTCCTTTTCAAGCAAGTTGTAAGTAAATAAATTATTCATGCAAGTAGAAGACTAATTTGATTGGTGTGAAAGTAGAGTAGCATGGTTTACTTCTGCAACTAGACTAGTCTATTCCTTTCATGCAGTTACAATAATCTTTACATTTAATGAATAACATTTTCATTTATGTAGTTAGAATCGTGTTAATTTTCCTTGCAATCATGATATGCTTTCATAGGAAATTCTCTTTGTAATTAACTAAAGGAGTGGTCTCTGAATACCTTGATCTGATCTAATGAATAAGGGTAACATGAGTAGAACTTAACCTATTGTGCATATAGCACTACCACCTCTGAGTTTGTACGAACCCCAAGTTGATAAATTAAGTTGAGAGCCTTGGAAGTTGCAACATCCTTGATGCAATACCACGGCTCATCACATACTTTGTCCTCTACACAACGAAACTGTACCAATTACAACATCGTTGATTTGTGTCACAACACTCACTATGCAAAGGACCCCATTTTTCCTGCACGAACTTTGTCCTCCGTACAAGGAAACATAATAGTATTAATTCGACATTTGTTCAGCCCCTGCGACCACCACCCCGCCCCCTCCCCACCCCACCCCTTGGGGCCTATGTAAACCACCTGCAACCACATCAATTCTCGCATCATTGAACAGAGCATTAACATAACATTGTCCTACAACTACATTGATTCTCACATCATTCAGCAAAGCGCTAACATAACAGCGACAATGTCAGAACACTCACCAATGCAATGGTCACTCACAAAATTACTTTTATTTTAATTTTAAAATGAATTGTCAAGCACTAGGAAAAATGAAAACAAAATGCCCTCCACTAGGGGAATTATGTCCCATCAAAGATTCCTCAACCACTGAGAAATAAGAAATAACATTTACTAAAAACTTGAAAAAAATAAAAATGAATTTATGCAAAAAAAAAGTAAAAATATCAAAACATTTTCTCAAAACTTTGGTTAAAATTGTAAAAACACTATCAAATAATACATAATAAACACAACTTGACCACAAAGAAAATGCTATAATCCCCGACAAAAAAACTAATAAAACTACTTTTTATATTTATTATCAAATATTATTTAATTTAATTAATAATAAATTAAATCACTTTTAAAATATGCAATAATGAAAATTAGGAATTCCCTCGTATTGCATATAGATTTTCATTATTTCTCAGGTGACAAAATCGAATCAACTCAAATTTAATTTATTAAAGTGGAACCATATATGTATAAAATATCCAACGATATTTTAAAGGGTAATCTTATAAATTATCAATATCAAAATCTATTAAAGGTCTAAAAGAAGCCCCTAATTGGACCACTTGATCATTTTTTCATACAACAGATAAGGCGCAATATCTATTTTCAAATAAAAAAATCCCATAGCCATTATGGGCACACCGACCACTCTTAAATTCAATAACATTTCATATTATATTTATTTAAGTCAAATGATTATCATTTCCTAATTTAGTTCGTTACAACAAGCTCATCAATTATTGCTTTCGTCACCTTGATTATAATAAGATACCAAATAATAAAAAATTAAAAATTAAAAATCACCCCCCATGATAAGAAGTCATAAGTTCGTTGCTATCTCTTATTCATTTAATGAAAATGAATTACTCATTTTTCTTCTTATTATATACCAAGGGATATGCATGAAAGGGCACGCTCAAGTTAGTCATATCAATGTAATAATATCTTTTCCACTTTATTAAAATTATATTTTTTTAAACATATTATATTAATTATTTAATAAGCCAAATGATTATATTTTCTAAGCTTTGTAATTAATTATTTAATAGGCCAAATGATTATATTTTCTAAGTTTTGTTAAAATGTATGACATCATGAAATATAATTATTAATAAGACCCCAGTGTGTTTTACACATTTTGCAGCATATCAAATAAATATGAAAGGAAGAATCACACTATCATAAAAGCCATAGGTTTGCCTTCTATAATAATATATATGCCATCCCATGTCTATTTACTATCCCAAGGGGGAAGCAACAAGTGTCTTGTTAGGAATGGGGCGGGTGAGGTTAGCAACTTTACCTGGACTATCATGAGGTGCACCTTGGTAGGGGTAGGATGAAGTTGCCACCCTCATGGGATGGGGTAGGAGTAAAATTGTGTAATTGATTTTGATGTTTTGTAAAGTATATATCACTTTAAACCTTTGATTTTAGATTTCAATTCGAAGTTATATTTAGTGTTCCATAGTGAAATGAAAGAGAGAACTTGTAAATAAATAGGAAGGAAATTAATAATAATTAATTTTACAAAATAAAAAAATAAGTTAATATTGTAATTTATATATTTTAATATCAAATAGTTAAATAATGTTATGATATATTTCCTAATTAAAATAGTAAAATGATAATCAAAATATTTTGATTTGAAATATGATAAGAATTAACTTGGATTTATAAAATCATAAATCTTAATATACAATTTAAGTGCCTACAAGGTTTATAAGGTTTATATTTAGGATAAAATAAGGTTTATATTTAGGATAGAATAATTTTATGATATTAAGTTAAAATTGATATATTTATTTATTTTTTGGTGTAAAGAGATTTATCTCATATTTATAACATGTTTTTTTTATAAATATTTGGGGATTGATTTTTTTCATCAGTTCAACTGGAATTATAGCATTGAGAAAAGAATTATTAGAGGCTAGAAAGCTTATTATGAGCTTGAAAATAATTGTAAATTGGTCGATCTTTACATTTGGAGTAAAAAAAGGTTCCTCTTTGAGACTCTCGTCACCCTTGTTATCTTATACAGATGTGAAGTTTGGGGTTGCAGTATATCTAGAGAGTTGTGGAGAAATATTGAGATGATCCAAAAGAAATTCATAACCTATAACCTCAAGATCAACGGATATACTCCCTATCCTATCCTCTTGATCGAAGTTGGTCTGTCCCCCATTGAAAGTACAACTATGTTTACATATTTGATGTATAAGAAGAAGCTTTAGTACATGGAATCCAAGACGCTCCCAAAAATTGCTTCTAACTTTAGTCAAAACCCCCACCTGTGTCTCAAGCACGAGTGTCATAAGGATGCCTAGTCTTGGCTCAACCTTTGGGGGATTAAGGAGGAGATCATCATGGGAAGCAAGGATAGTATCAAAGATAATATTACCTCTAATTTTAAGGACAAAATATGGGATGATAAGGAGCTAGAGGGTAAAAGGAAGCTAAGATATTATAAGGAGGTGATCAACCCCACCCTTGATAATCATAATTATCTCTCTATATTGACTAGCACTAAGAAGAACATGAACATCGCTAGGATAAGAACTAATTCTCATGAGCTTCAAAGTGAGATTGGGCGGTGGTCCACTCCCAAAACTCCCTAGGACAATAGAATCTGTCAAATTTGTGATACTAAGAAAGTGGAAGATGAAAAGCACTTCCTTTTAGACTACCTAGCTCTTGCCCACATTTGCTCTCAATTCCCTATCATCAGTCACACCTCCAATCTTCTTGACTTATTAAGCCAACCCAACTATTGTGATCTTGGAGCGCTTCTTTCCCTTCTCCTTGATCACAGAAACAAGATTTTGAAGAATGGCAATTAGACTCTCTTTTCTTGAGATTCGATGAACCACATTGATCTTTATAGACGTTAATTATCATCATCCTAATAAAAATAATTTGCTTGATAAATAATAATAAAATAATTTTATTATAATAAAATAAATTTATTTATATAATAATAAATAATATTTATTAGAATAAATTTATATAAATCATTCATATATAATAATATTTTTTATTTTTCTAAATATTAATATATTTTTTATTATTAAAATAATTATTTAAAAAAAATAATAGAAATACAAATAATTACAATAAAGGAGGATAACTTATTGTTAATAATATTATTTAATAATTTTATTATAATAAATATATATTAGTTATTTATAATATTTAATATTAATTTATTATAATAATTTTTTATAATAATAAATTATTTTACTATAATATATTTATTAATAATTAATTAATAAAAGAAATAATAAATAAACAAAATATTAACATAAAGGAGGATCCAATACTTCTGCAGTATCTATAACGCGACTGTTTGAAAGCTTTTCCGCGGACTTCCAGTCAAAATGCCGGCAGCAATTCATTGGAATTCAAGTTTGATAGCTAGTTCCTGCACAATCAATGGCTCCCAGGGGTTTTCCAGGGCGCTGAATCCAAATATGCAGTTAAAAACCATTTTAACTGCTAAAAATCAAGATTTAACCTCATTTCTTCCGCCGGATTCCGTCACCGGAATCTCCAAAAAATCGCATTATAGACAACTCCATTACTTATCTTTTTCATGCCAAATTCTCATGAACACCACCATCCATTCTAGCTCAAAAGATATATCTTTTTTTATTCATGGATAGATGGAGGTATGTTAACTAAGATATAATAATATGAAGTATATGGCTTTATGATAATGATTAAACATTAATTATATGTAACTTGGAAGATTTTGTAAGATTTTTCTCTTTGAAATATTTAAATAGGGTATAGATGTGAAATATTTGAATAATGAACAATGTTGTCCATAAATGGTAATTTTGAATTAAATTTATTATTTAATTAACAGGTAAGTTGGAAGATTTTGTAAGATTCTTATCTTTGAAATATTTAAATAGAATATAGATGTGAAATATTTGAATAATGAACAATGTTGTCGGTAATTTTGAATTAAATTTATTATTTATCATTCACAATAATATTAGAAATTATATTAAAGGCACTTTATAACTTTAAATGACGTAGATTTTGTGATATAAGAGATAATGGTTAACCATATATTAATAATAAAAGTAAAAATACTATATTAATAAATATTATAATATTTATATATTGAATAGATAAAAGAAAATTTGTAACAAATACTATAGATATATAGCACACTAATATGTGTGAGCTCATGGAAGCAAGTAGTGAATAGGAGCAATGAACTTATTTAAGTAAGATACATAAAGTGAACAATGCATTGAATAACAATAAAACGATATGAGAAATATATGTTTTTGTTTTTTTTTATAATAAAGTTAACCCTTTGATTTAAAAATAAGAAATCTATTATTAAAATTTTAATTTATTTTGTATAAAAAATAGCATTAAATTGAAAATGGTGGTATTAGTAGCAATTTTTTTTAGGGTTAAAATTTCAATATTTTTCAACAATTGCATTAAATATCAAATATCATGACTATTAAAAATCTTTAAATTTCTACATTTTTTTAATTACAGAATTAAATACCATGAGTGCGAGAAACCTAAAAATTCCAAAATTTTAGTCCATGACATTAAAAACAAAATATCATGACAAAAAAACCTTAAAAATCAACACTTAAAATAGAGAGTGGTTCTACCAAGATCAGTTTATTTTTTTAAGGTTAAAATTATAACTCATCAAATATTAGCCTAAGACAAGTTGCCCCCTTTTCAATGGTGTAGCAAACCCAGTTCCTCCGGGTGCATTCTAAGAATGAAGTCTTAAAGTTTCCTCCTTTTTCTTTTTCCTATTTCAATTGATGACCCAGGTCCAACAATACAAAGCTTATCACAACAAAAGTTACTTCTCTAAGAGTTATGATGTAACTGACTCTTGCCCTTTTCACTACAATATATTTCTTCTCTAGCAATATGGGTATCTGACTCCTCCCCTTATCACCACAATAGATTGTTTCCCAACAATTTATCACCACTAAATGCAAATTCCTAAGTGATACTAGTCATGTCTTCTCACATGAACAAATGGATTCTTCAACATTGTAGGGAAATTGGGCCTCTCTCTATTCACTTGAAGATGTATAATGCACATTGATATGGGGTTTAATAATGGTTACAAATATGAAATATATGTATGGAAATCCACATTGGGGTTCACCAGGGCTTATACAAATGCCTAAGCCCTAGTTCGATTGGTAGGACTTTCTTTCTTTCACTCTGAGTGAAATCATTCCTTCAACCTTTTATAGTTACAAAACTCCCATATCGCACTCTAGTTTGGTGCATATTCAAGTTCGTAATTTGAGAAATACCCATCCATCAGTGGTTGAAGTAGGACAAAGGGATAGGAATAGGAGAATTATGAAGTATAGAGAGGGAAACAAAGCTCAACTCCATTTCCTTCCCCTCACGATCACCTTTAGAATACAACCAAACCTCCATAATTGGAAAGAATTCTTACTCTATGAATTCAAATTTGTCTCCTTCATCTTTGTCTAAGTATGCATGAGGAAAAGAGGGTTTTACTCTCAAATTTCGCAACCCAAATCTAAGATTATAACACTCCATAACAATGTTCTCAAATGACAAGGATGAGATCAAGTTTCTCTTATATCATTGATAAGACTCTTTCTTGCAAAACATGATCATGAACCCCTCTCTTATTGTGGGCATGTATACTTTTCATGCAAGATGAGATAGAACCCTCTTTGTATTACAAGAAAACAAGTTTTCCATGTGGTGACAACATTGGCCTTATTGTTGGTGATTCTGGGACTTAAACAATATAGCCTATGGATGAACTATATCTACCCTTTAACTAATTCTTCAATGACCAAACTGCTAAAAGATTTTTTTTTTCATATGTTCTAATAAATCTAGATAGCCAAGAGAATTATTATAATCTTGTATTTGTTTAATCATTTGAATGGACATTCACTCCTCTTGAGATTTAGGACAATTATGTTCTAGATACATAGAATGATTACAATAGTCAAGATCCTCTAAGAGTCTAGCCATAGGACTAGGGACCATATACGTATATGTACATGCAAACATAGTAAACTACATGCATCGAATGATCCTATAAGAGGGGCATGGCCATAGGCTAAGTTTGTACTTAAAATATGAAGGTTTAAATTGTAATCAAAGACCATTATGTATCAAGAAATCTCACAATGTCTCCTTATGAGGTGAACAAGGAGGGTTATAAATTAGCTTTCATGATTGGCCTATGCTTTCTGAGCATTTCCATAATTATAAGGAGAACCATAAATCATTAGTTTTATTCCATAAGTATGATATCATAGCTCATATATCCATGATTACATGATGCTTAAGCTAACACTTTAGAGCAAAGTTTTTATCAAATGAGTACATTGGAGAATATTTTACATTGTGCCATCAAATGAATACTCAAGCTTGTTGAGTCATATAAATAAGACTTATTATGCCACCTGTGAGATTTGTCGATCAAGCCAAATTTTAGTTGTGAAGTCTATCAATAAACCAAGTGTATAGGCTTTTAGTGGCATATTTAAAATCACTCTTTAATGACCTAGTTTATTCAGTGAAGGTATCAGATTCATTATCAAGCAATCTTATACAACATGTAATATTAAAATAGGAAATGTACCAAAGATAATTTCAACTGAAAAACATCAATTAAAAAAATGCAGAGACTTATCTAAAAGTTTCTTCGTGCAATTGAAGAGGGGTGGATGCGTTTTCACTCAACCATTAGCTTAATTGTGCATGTTCTTTCCTAGAATTGGCCACCCTCTATCCAAGCCATGATACCTCTAGGGGAAAACTTAGAATCCTCAAGAAAATTCCCAATTATGAAAGCCACTCTCCTTCACAGGAAAACAATATCATCTGCCCTCTACCCACTAGGCCAAGACTTCCATGAATTGTCTAGATTCCCTCCCAACTAGTTGTATTTACACAAGGAATTCCCTTCTCTACCAATGTAGTCCCTAAGTAACCTCCCCTCTCAGTGCTTTATGTCCAGCCTAGCTATCATTCACAGCCTCCTTCTCCCCAGTTTTGGTTTAGGTTTTCTAACCTCGAATTAGTAGTCAAATTCATGATTTACCATGATAAAACACTCAAGAATAGTCCACATATGGATTTAGCACCATTTTAGCATGAATTGTTGCCTCTCTAGGAAGTTATATCTATTAGAAATTACCAGTTGAAATCCCACATTCAAATCAACTATTTTTTTTCACTTGTGGGTGTTCTTTGTTCCCTGCAAACTCTTTGTTTACACTTACTATGCCTTTATCACCCTCTCTACACTTAGAAAACTTTCCCTTTTGACCAACACATGCATTCCCTTTCTCCAACCAAGGAAAACTCGTGATTCTCTAACCTTTTATAGGGGATTTTGTGGTTATATAATAGAACTTGAGATGGGTACTTGTTGTACCATTCTCTAACCATTTTCATCTTCTCACTCCATTTCCGTACTTCCATAATTGTGGGTGGTTAGGTACACAATTACCCAACTGCCTTAAATAACTAATATTGGGAAAGTGGGAAAGAGGGAAAATAATTTCGAATTCAAAATTTTTCATTTTGGTCACATGGGTTTTAGGTTGTGCTTGTTTTCTTAATAAGTGAATTGTTTTCCCAATACCATCACTAATTTTCATTCACAGTATTTGTTGTAGCAGCTACAACCACCCTCTAAAATTTTGGCTCGCATGCAAATTTCGAAGCCTACCTCAAATCTTGTAATTGATTATCCTTGGTCGCTTGTTGGTAATATGATGATTTCAAGATCCCCTCCTTGATCTTAAGAGTTGTTCGTGTTCTCATCTTCATGTAGCATGTGTCATATTTGGGCATAGGGGTTGTTGTTTGTCATGTAAAGGGAATGTTTTCTTTCTTCAAGGGAATTGTGTGTGTATGAGTGCTTGTCATCACATAGACATGTTTCACACTCACTTCATGCACTCACGTCACAAAGGTTGTTGCATCAAGAAAAGTATGTCTTATGTATTCTGGATGGTCTATGTTGTGTCACTAAGTGTCCATGCGTGATCACAGTCAAGTCCTATCAATCTTTGCATATGTTTAACTGATCTCAAACTTAGCCATTTTCCCAAGCAACCTAGCCTCATCCAGCTTCCTGGAATTTTGCGCTTTACTTCTGCAACCGTCAAGCTTCCTCTCTTGTCTATTGAAACCCTGAAGTGCACATAGACACCAACCTCCCTTGCCCACTAAAACCCCGCAGCCCACAGAGGCCCCAACCTGCATTGCACTTAGAAATTGCGTATAGGTGTCCTCTCAGCACCCCTATCCCGCAACAATGCCTGAGCCTCAAAATTGTGTAGTGTTTTCCAAGTTGTCTTGTTTGTATTGCATGTAGAAACTACACAGATGGGCCTCCCAGGGCCTCATTCCAGCAGCAGTCAATGTCTGTTGAAATCGTGCAGATCTACCTCTCAGTGACTGCAGGAAAAGGCGACATGCTGAAATCGCTTCCAAGGAGTTGAGGAGAAGGACCAAGGAACTAGATAATGGAAAAGATCAAGACCGCATGCAAACTCTACCATATGCATGATCATCTTCAGGGTAAGGATGGTAAGTGAAGAACATCTTCCAAA
Organism: Pinus taeda; assembly: GCA_000404065.3. Lineage (NCBI taxonomy): Eukaryota > Viridiplantae > Streptophyta > Pinopsida > Pinales > Pinaceae > Pinus > Pinus taeda. Next base: position 34,074 of record APFE030720111.1, read on the forward strand.
GTACGCCTCTTAGTTGAATTTGCAAGACTTCTTGTCATTGTCAAATCATCATGTCCTCAGTAACATGCATGTGTACAAACGCAACACGTCATCTCATGTGTTTCTTCTACATTATTGCTTCTTGTCACTTGTTCGACCAACTATTTTCTTCCGCATGTTGATTGATATGTCATGCTTGTGACCTCATACTAGTGATGTTGAAGGTTGTGTTTGAGTTGTGTTCACCATGTACACATCTATCACACTCACACACAATATTGTATGCACTACCGTAGAAGCGTCGTTGTGGTTGTTCAATGATCCATCACAAGCGTCACGCTTGTCGCTCACACCGTCGGTCAGTCATGTTGATCATATGTTTTCATGATGGTTTGAGGCATCTTGTCATCAAGTTATGTTGATTGTGTGTTCGCAATGTTCGCATATGCACAAATTCACTCGCTCGCACACTTAGTCATTTTGTTGAAGCTATGACGACCGGATCACCCTATAATATCCTGACCTCCACCTTGTAATCGACTCGACTGACTGTCACCCAGAAAAGTATAGAAGTGTTTAAAAATCATTTTCAATCTGCGTTGATTGCAAGTTGATCATCCAACCCTCCTTCTGGTCAACCAGAGAGTTTGACCAATAGTCACCCCGGGACTCACTCCCCTCAAAAATTGCACAGAAGCTGCAGACCTTACCCACTCCACCGACTAAGAAAACTACACAGACAGACTGGACAGAAAACAAGTTTCCATCCCTATCTCCCCTCTAGGATTCCACAGTTTTCCAATTAGTCATGAGAAAACCGATCGGTTGCTCATTCAAAAAACTTCACAGATTTCTGAGCAAGCCCCTCAACAACCCAACATCTCGTTCAGCTCATAAACTGTGCAGAGGTGGTCAGCGGGTCAGCCTAGAGAAATTGCGCAATTTTTATCTCCAGCAAACCCTGCAGCCCATTGTCAGCTACCTCTAAGAATTGTGCAGTTTTTGCTGCCAAGCCATCTTGCTACCAACTCCCTCTAGGAATTGCACAATTTTTATCTCCAGCAAACCCCACAACCCACTGCCAGCTCCCTCTGGGAATTGCGCAGTTTTTGCTGCCAAGCCATCCCACTACCAGCTCCCTCCAGGAATTGTGTAGTTTTTACTGCCAAGCCATCCCGTAGCCCGTTGCCACCTCCCTCCAAGAATTGCGCAGTTTTTGCGGACAGGCATCTTGAAGACTGCAGCCTGCTCCCTCCAGGATTTGCCCAGTTTTTGCCGTCAAGACCCTCTGTTGTGCAAACTACTTCACCCCAGAAATTACGCAGATTTGCCCTCTAACCGTGCCAGATCCCACGGACAGCCACTGTTGATCTGGATTGCCCATCTCAGTCTCTAGTGACCTTTGCACAATTTTCACCAGCAATGCCTAGAGCTCGCATACCAACTTGAAACCTCCCTTGCGCAGTTTCGCAGCCTTGTCCTCTCTCCCAGTCACCTGCATCCAAAAGTGAATGGTCATGCATCATGGTAGATTAGGAGGTTTATGGATTTGATGTCATCTCGTCATGAGTGATTGCAGATACAGGTACATGAACAAACATGACACAACGACAAATGGGATGAACAAGGAGAGTACATGAAAAATGATGTGTTCATGAATGAGTGAATGGACGAAACATCTGAAGAGAAAGTTTCGCAAATGGGCGAAACGTACGAAGAGACAGTTTCACAAACATACGAAACATGTGAAGAGACAATTTCACGAACAGACAAATGATGAAACATGCTAGGACACTTTTTCTGGAATGGATAAACATGTCAAGCATGCCAAAGTACAAAAAAAAGGAGTAATGTACACATGTAACATCAAGCGAACCCAATGACCATCGAGGACTTTGCACACCTTGCCATGAGGAGGTGAAGCTGCGATACACCATGAAGACATCCATCACTCAACAGCACTATAGCTCGACATACACACCAGCAACAACATGAACATACCAGCATTGTCATGTCGAGTTGTGTAATAAGTCATGTTGGCCACATCACTACTATGGGCCATATTCAATGAATGTCATGTAAAGTGGAAGTCCAAGAGACCCACTCATAATCTAAGAGTCATGTAATCTAAAAAGTCATCAAAGTCAAAGAGTCACGAGGGAATTGGAATAGTCACAAGGGCTAGTTTCACCCTTGGCTATAAATACCACCTCATTTGTACATACAAAGGACTTTTCACCTTGGCTCCTCCCACATAACCTTAAGAGTCTGCAATCTTTTCTTTGAGGAGCGAGTAGTGGCTCCAATGCCCCACCCACGGGGTTAGTGATGTATGGTCTATCGATGCGTTTTGGAACTTTCACTTAATTTAGAAGCCTTCTCATAGGCCAGCAAGTTTTCTCACATGTTGTAAATGTTTGTAAGAATTAATCTTGAACACTTATAATACATGTTGCTTTAACCTGTGTTAAACAATTGAACTCATTCAGTTGTTCTAATACATATACCTATGAAAATGTGTTGTATAAGTTTTTAGCGATGTCCTACCCATGTTGGTATCCTCCCACACATCAAACGGAACCTTTTACGAAACCTGTTATAATGGTTGTCGCACCCGCGCGGACTGCCCACTGGGTGTTGTACGTGATATCTTCCTTTTTGTGTTTTGACTACCACATTTATGTGGATTACTCTTCTAGAAGTTGTGCATGTGCATGTCCTGTTGTGTTTTGTGTCTCTTACAGAGTTGGGATTTCCTCCCATCTAACCTGAGACTCACTCCCACCCTCTCTCTCTACTGGGAAAGAACCTTGACACAAGTAACACTAGTACTCACCAGGCACATAAACCTCATTGTTCAAAGACAAAGTAGACCACTCTCTCCTGCTGACAAGCAAGAGCTAAACATATCTTTAAGATAATGGCAACCGGCCCATCGTACCAGATGGGACTCCTACACCAAACGGTGTGAGGTCTAGTTGGGACTTCATACTGGGGAGATCCCATGATGTTGGTGGGTCCAGCATTGTCAACATTCTGGCACTAGAAGGAAGGCCGGATGACAAGCTGAGTCCTCACATCAATTTTGAATCTCTGCATATCTATCATCACTAACTACAGAGTTCGTCTTCCAAAGTGTATGTCTTACGGAAACAACTTCAAAGTCTCGGAGGGGCCCTTGGATAACTTGTCACATAAAACATATGATGCTGGAGGTTACGTAGCCTTGGTTAGGCATGCAATTGGTTTTGTAGGCTCATGCGAAAGGCGTGAAATTTTTTAAGATTACATGTCCTGCGTGTTGTTCGCATACATGCTTCAAGGGCACCCAATGCACTGGTGTGCCACGCTGCCCGAAAAATATATTCATTCTCTTTCTCATCTCATCACAGAGATAGAATGTGCTTTCAATCATTTTGACCGTAAAGCACTCAATAAAGAAATTCTATAATTATGTAAAGCGCCTAATGAATCTGTTGAACAATTTCACACGCTTTTGTAATCTTGCATACTGATTTCCCAAAGATGAAATTGATTGGGAATTTCTCGATGGGAGATTTGAGTATCTTCTTTACATATCCGAAAATCGCAATTCTTGAAATCACGTGTATCCTACTTAGCATACTTTGGTTATGGAGTTGCACAATCACAGGCAGGCATAGTTCTTGTCACAAGTGACTATCCACCTTCACGTCATCAAACAGTGCCACCACTGCAGAGTGATGTGGGAGAACATGCACACACATCTGTTGAACTATCACATCCTCCCACCCCACCTGCTCTTGATATCTGTGCAGATTTGGCTTGCAAGCCTATTGGTTATCACGTGGATTTGTTCCCTCAACCTTCATTCCCACGTTCTTTTGATCCTTCAGATTGTAATGTCTTGTGTTCTTCCGTTCCAGACTCCACACTTGTTCTGAACGAGGATCAAGTTGTTGACAGAGTTGATCTTATCTAGCCAACTTTTGCCATCATTCATGATGAGTGTGTGCGGGAATCTAAAGGAGAACCAGCAATGAAGGATGACTCCCTTCCATCTGCGCCTCATCCACTTTATCCTAACATCTCATGTGATTCTGCCATTGTTGATTTCCCTTGTGAAAACTCATTTCTGAATGTTTCTACTTCCAATCGTTCACAGGAAACATTAGATGTGAGTTTGTCATTACATCACGGAGAGGACACATCTTCCTCTAAAAATTTGTTCAATTCGTCATCTTTCATTTCTAAAAACATAGAGGGTGAACATCCTTGCTTCTCATCTACCCCTCTACTTGATTCATCAAATCATGAGGATGCTGATGAACATCCCGAATTTTCTGATCATGGTTGTCATGAGATCTGTACTTATTCATTCCATCACGATGTTAACTCACTCATTGTTAATATGTCTAGGCCATTGATCTCCGATGATCTACCTGTCGACAAAGTCAAAAACCCGCAGACTGTTGTGTCACTTCAGCTCGAGTTGATGGTTATGTCAGGTCCTCGCTATCATGAGGTTGATTTCACTTCTGATTGGGAAATTGTTGAAACATGCAAGGCTCCTCATCACTCTTTTCTTTGCATTGGAGATCAACCAAACACCTATATTTCTCTTCCTCCACTCAAATCGCATGATCCCATCGCTCTTGCACTAGAGGAATCTTACACAACAAGCACACTTGCGCAACGTAAGTGGTATACCTTTCTCACGTTTGCTTGCATGTCACAGCTAAGAGAATGTGTATGTTTAACATCTACACGCAGTGTAGCACAACACCATGACAAGTCCACAGAGTGCATGTCATGTGCTTTCACTCATTTCTTTTCTATGGACACACTTAAGCCCAGAGTGTGTTTGTCTTCATCATTATATCTTTCATGTTTGTTGGTTTGCATGAATGTGTTGTTCACAAACCATGCCTTCACCAACATGGGTTGACCAATGCGCCGGTGGCTACATTGGAAGTATCACTTCACATAAGTAGGCCCATGCACTCTTTAGCATAGGAGTAGGAGTAGGGTTTGCTTCCTTGCTTTGCTTTGCTTTGCATTTTAGTTTGAATGTTTACATGCTTTCTTACTTACTTTTGTTGGCTTGATTTCTTGCTTTGCTTACTTGTTTTTCCTTCGCTTTACTTCTTCTTTTTTCCTTTCTTCTTTCTTCGCTTGCTTGCACGTGTAGGTGAGCCTCTTGTGAAACCATGTTTGAATCTCGAGACAAGTCGAGTAAATCTAAGAGGACTTGTACAACTATAAACATTTGTTTATCTGTTGTCCTCTCTCTTATGAAGAAATTTTTATCTTCGGTTGATGATGCCTTGATGAAAAATACATTTTTTTCAGAGTGAGTCTTGGTTAAAACATAACACTTGTGCTCTAACTAGCACCACCTACTCTAGTCAGTTGTTTTGGGTTAACCCTTGTCAGCTGAGTCAAGCAGAGCAAGGTGGGGGGGAAACCTTAACAAGTGTCTCAGAGGTATACATAACATACTTCTCTAAAGGAACAACGTCTTCTGCTCTGAATAAGTCAGGATCCCTCTTCCGCCTCTAAAAAAATAAGTGCCTACGCACAGTTCTTTGAAAAATGAAAAAAATGAAAATTCCGAAAAAATTAATAGGGTGAAAGAAGAGAAAGGCATCTTACATAGAGAGGTAATGCAAGTAACTCCGTCGGGGTACTGAACAGGCTCGCTAGAAGTGGATCAATGCTTGTGTTCCTATGTGACTCCATCAGGGTACTGTCTAGGCCCACTGGCAGTAAAGCAACACCAGAGATGAAACTTAAACTCTAACTTTCATATTACTTGTGCACCAATATACCCCTCATCCCCAATCAAAACAACTAAGTTGACTTGGCTTGGAATGTGTGTTGACTGATCAAGAGAATGGTAGGGACTACATCTTTCAATCAAGCTAGTGTGGAAACCACAATGATCAAAGAATTGAACAATACTTCTAGAAGGGTTAGACTCACTTTTCATGAAACAAGGTCCATTCGAAGAGCTGGAGTTCTACCATTGTGTCACCAAGTGTTGTAACACTACAACCACCCTCCAAAATTTTGGTTCGCATCGAAATTTCGAAGCCTACCTTGGATCCTATGATCGATTATCCTTGGTCACTTTTTGGTAAGCTAATAATTTCAAGCTCCCCTCCTTGATCTTAAGATTTGTTCATGTTTTCATCTTCATGTAGCATGTGTCATATTTGGGGATAGGGGTTGTTGTTTGTCACGTAAAGGGAATGGTGTGTGTATGAGTGATTTTCATCAAATAGAGATGTTTTTTACTCATGTCACAGAGGCTATTGCATCAAGAAAAGTATGTCTTATGTATTCCAGATGGTATATGGTGTGTCACTAAGTGTTAGTGCACAATCAAAATCAAGTCCTATCAATGTTTGCATATGTTTCATTGATCTCACACTTATCCATTTTCCCAAGCAACCTAGCCTCATCCAGCTTCCTGGAACTGTGCGCTTTGCTTCTACAACCAACAAGCTTCCTCCCTTGTATTCCAAAACCTTACAGTGCACATAGGCACCAACCTCCCTTGCCTTCTGATACCCCGCAACCCATAGAGGCTCGAGCCTGCACTACACTCATAAATTGCGTAGAGGTTTCCTCCGAGGACCCCTATCCCGAAACAGTGCCTTGAGCCTCAAAACTATGCAATGTTTTCCAAGTTGTCCTGTTTGTCTTGCATGCAGAAACTGTACATACGGGCCTCCTAGGGCCTCATTCCAACAGCAATCATTGTCCGCTAAAATCACATAGATCTACCTCTGAATGACTGTAGGAAAAGGTTACATGCTGAAATCACTTCCAAAGAGTTGAGGAGAAGGACCAAGGAACCAGGTAATGGTAAAGATCAAGACCGCATGCAAATTCTTCCAGATTCATGATCATCTTAAGGGTAAATATGGGATGTGAAGAACATCTTTCAAAGTACGCCTCTTAGTTAAATTAGTAGGATTGCTTGTCATTGTCATACACCATGTCCTCAGCAATATGCATGTGTGCAAACACGAAAAGTCGTCTCATGTGTTTATTCTACATGTCTTTCATCTTTTCACTTGTTCGACCAATTGTCGTCTTCCACATGTTGATTGATATGCCATGCTTGCGACCTCATCCTATTGATGTTGAAGGTTGTGTTTGAGTTGTGTCTGCCATGTACACATCTACGCACTCACACACAATGTTGTATGCATTGTTGCACAAGCATTGTCATGGTCATTTGATGGTCCATCACAAGCGTTGCACTTGTTGCTCACACCGTCGATCAGTCATCTTGAGCATATGTTGTCTTGATGTTTTGAAGCGTCTTGTCATCAAGTTATGTTGACAGTTTTTTCGCAAAGTTCGCGTATGCACAAATTCACTCACTCATAGACTTAGTCATTTTGTTGAAGTTATGACAACTAGGTTACCCTCTAACAGCTAGAACTCCACCTTGCAATCGACTCAACCGACTGTAACCCAAAACAACACAGAATTGTCCAATAATCCATTTCAATCTGTGCTAACTACAAGCTAATCATACAACCCTCTTGTTGGTCAACTAGAGAGTTTGACCGAGCAGTCACCTCGGGACTCACTCCCCTCTAAAATTGCGTAGAATCTGCAAACCTTTCCTGCTCCGCTAACTGATAAAACTATGAAATAGGTTGGATAGACGCCGAGTGTCTATCCCTATATACCCTCCAGGATTGCGCAATTTTCCATCCAGTCACCAGTAATCCGGCTGACTACTCACCCAGAAAAATGTGTAGATTTTTGAACAAGCCCCTGAGCATCCTGCTCAGCTCAGAAAATATGAAAAGGTGATCAACAGGTTAGCCTCCAATCAATTGCATAGCTTTTGCCTCCAGCAAATCTCGTAGCCTGCTTCTAGCTCCCTCTTGGAATTGCATAGTTTTTTCTGCCAAACCATCTTGCTATGAGCTCCCCCCAGGAATTGCACAGTTTTTGTTGCCAAGCCATCCCGCAGCCCGCTGCCAGCTCCCTTCGGGAATTGCACAGTCTTTGCTGCCAAGCCTCCTAAAGCCTGCAACCTACTCCCTCCAGGAATTGTGCAGTTTTTGTTACCAAGGCCATCTAGTGCACAAACTGCTTCACCCCTGAATTTGTGCAGATCTACCCTCTAGCTGAGCCAGATCCTACAGAAAGTCACTGTTGATCCGAATTGTCCATCTCAGTCTTTAGAGACCTCTACACAAATTTCACCAACAGTTCCTGGAGCTCGCATCCCATTTCAAAACCTTCCTAGTTCAATTTCACAGCCTTGTCCTCTCTCCCAGTCACCTACATCCAAAAGTGAACAATCATGCATCATGGTAGACTAGGATGTTTATGGATTTGATGTCGTCACGTCATGAGTGATTGCAGATACAGGTACATGAACAAACATGACGCGATGACGAATGAGATGGGCAAGGATAGTACATGCAAAAGGATGTCTTCATGAAGGGATGAATGGATGAAACATGCGAAGAGGCAATTTTGCGAATGGACGAAACATGCGAAGGGACAGTTTCACGAAAGGACGAAACATGTGAAGAGACAGTTTCAGGAATGGACGAACAACGAAACATGTAAGGACATATTTTCATGAATGGACAAACATGTCAAGCATGCCAAAGTACTAACAAAGGAGCAATGTGCACATGCAACATCAAGCAAACCCAACGACCATCCAAGACTCTGCACACCTTCCAATGTGGAGGAGAAGTTGTGATACACCAAGAAGATAGCTATCACTCAACAGCACTGCAGCTCGACATGCACACCAACAACAGCATGAACATACTAGCACTGTCATGTCGAGTCGTGTCATGAATCATGTCATCCACATCACTACTATGGGCCATACTGTTGTCAATGAATGTAATGTAAAGTGGAAGTCCAAGAGACCCACTCATAATCTGAAGAGTCATGTAATCTGAAAAGTCATGAAAGTCAAATAGTCATGAGGGAAGTCGAACAATCACAAGGGCTAGTTTCACCCTTAGCTATAAATACCCCCTCATTTGTACATGCAAAAGACTTTTCACCTTGGATCCTCCCACATAGCCTTGAGAGTCTGCAATATTTTCTTTGAGGAGTGAGTAGTGGCTCCAACTCCCCGCCCATAGGGTTAGTGATGTATGGTGTATCAATTTGTCTTGGAACTTTCGCTTAATTTAGAAGCCTGCTCACAAGCCATAACGTCTTCTCACATGTGTTGTAACTGTTTCTAAGAATTAATATTGAACACTTGTAATACATGTTGCTTTAACCTTTGTTAAACAATTGAACTCATTCAGTTTTTGTAATACATATATTTATGAAAATGTGTTGTATAAGTTGTTAATGTTGTCATGCCCGTGTTGGTTACCTCTCGAACATTTGACAAAACCTTTTATGAAACCTCTTATAAGGAACGACGCACCTGTGCTGACTACCCAATGGGTGTTGTATGTGCTATCTTCCTTTGTTTGTTGTGACTGTTGCATCCATGTGGATTACTCTTGTAGAAGCTATGCATGTCCTGTTGTGTTGTGTGTCTTTGACAGAGTTGGGACTTCCTCAAATCGGACCTGAGACTCAGTCCCACCCTCTCTCTCTACTGTGAAATAACCTTAACACAAGTAACACTAGCACTCACAAGGCACACGAACCTCGTTGTTTGAAGACAAAGCAAACCATTCTCTCATGCTGACAAGCAAGAGCTAAGGCTTATCTTTAAGATAATGGCAACGGAGCCATTGTACTGGATGGGACTCCTACACCAAACGGTGTGATGTCTAGTTGGGAATTCATACCAAGGAGATCCCCTGATGTTGGTGGGTCCAACCCCATCAACAGTATCATGGTTAGTTCCAGTGCTCCACTCTTCAATTAGTTGGTATGTGATTTTCCATTAATTAACGAAATAAATTTACATAATTTAAAATCAATCCATCATAATTTGAAAATTATCAAAGCGTCTATGCTACAAGTTACAACAACACTAAGTCATAATTAAATAGGGTGTTACAAATAAGGCATTATAATTGCAATGTCTTTTTTAACTATGATCGAAAATAGCATTACTAGTGTAAACAAAATCATAAAAAACACCCTTACAAAAGATAGAATAACGCAAATATTTTTAATTCTGAAAAAACAAAATAAAGAAAAAACTAATTAAATATTAAAAATAAAAATAAATAAATGATTGGAAAGTAAAATTTTTCAAGCAAATAAAAAAACTAAAATAACACAAAAATAAAAATAACTAAAAAAATTATATTATTAGGAAAATACAAAAATCATATATATATATAATAATTATATATATAAAACAAAAAAATATATATAAGATAATATATATATAATATTATACTAACTGAAAACAAAAAAAAAAAAAAAACAGTTAAAATTAGGCAAAGTTAGCTATCACATGGATAATATAATATATATATATAAACTAACTTAAAAAACAAAAAAAAAATCAAGTTAAGATTAGGCAAAGTTAGCTATCACTGGGCTGCTGGGCATAGGAGTAGGGAAAGGATAGGGTCAAAAGGAGTGATGCTTAACATCACCCCATGCACTAGTTTAGTTAGGTTTTTTTTTTATCTTTTTATTCTTTTATATAAATAATTTAAAATATTCTAATTTTTGTATTTTTAGCTTTTCCACTCAATTTTAATGATAAGTTGTTTAATTATTTTATTCTTTTTATTTCAAAGTTTATTTGTTATTTTTTTTAATTAATATTTCTATTAGTAATTATTAGTTACATAAGGAATTTTCTATTGTCTGTTAGTGGCCTTCCGCATAGGAAACCAGACCAAAAAATGTCCAAAATGATAGCAAGAGCAAACAAAGTAAATTGAAAATTTTTGTAGGTATCAGAGCAACTAGCTAACTATATCTTCCTATAAAAGGTAAGATGCATAAGCCTATAAAATCTAATAAGTATAAGCCTATAAATCTAATCAAACTTAATAGGTAGACTAACATGCATCAACGTCACTGAGCTTTAAGGAATTAGGACCAGGGTGACTTGGTGTTCGATTAGGATCAAATATTTCATCAATGTGCACCATCCAAACCTTCAAACCTTATAGATGCATCATCACATTGTCCAACACAAGAAAACATTATTCTTTCACGTCATTCCTATCCAGTGATACCTTACCCAACAGAGATTTCATGCCCAAATACAAGTCTATAGTACAAGTAAATATTGGTTTTGATGGCTTCTAGTGTGGCCAACATCCATAACCTAGGCCAACACAATAGCCATAGCTTTTGAGTCTCAAAGACATGTGCGTTCCCACGCCATGTTAGCTTTAGCTTCATCAATTTTCTCTCTCACCGGCAAAGGGATCTATTCCTTGTAGAAGTGGGTTGAATTCACCACCTACACATGTTCCACATTCCTCCTAGTGAGTCTCAACCTCCTCCACCATGATGGAATTGAGCCCTTGGATAAACAATTAGTAAATTTTCACAAAATGACAATGAGAATAGAGCCAATGCAACAAAGGAAAAGGAGGCAAAGAACTCAAAAATGGAGTTGATGAGGAAGAAGAAATACCATAGTTATATGCCCTAAATAAAAATATAAAGACAAGAATGGAAACTTGATGGAGACTCTAGATACTTGTAGAAGAGCCAACAAACAGATAAGAGGAAAAAAGGACTATTTTACAAAGATAATAACTATGGAGCTACCGTAAGAGTCCAATGATTAGCTAAAATGAAAGGACAAGGAAGAATAGTACTATAAATTCTAAGTTCCTTAACAACCAAGTATAGGATCGTTGAGTAGAACAATGTAGAGCATGCACTAAATGTCATAGCCATATGGCCCAACTTTTCCACCCCAAACTCCTATCTAACTAACAATTAATATGCATGCTCTATATTCATCACATAACATAACATAACATGAGGTGTGGGAGGGAAACATGTCAGACCCTTTATGTGGGGAAATTGGTGGCATCCTCAACCTTATCTACCCATTTCATGTCTCGCCTATCCCAATGCGGAGGTTTAATTTTAATTTTAATTATTATTATTATTATTATTATTATTTTTTTCGATGAGGGAAAATCTAGGCATATCAACCTAGAGGGATCACATTTCATTGTCCAAACTATTAAGGCCTAACCCCAAGGGCATCGAGGAGAATTGACCATGTGACCTCCCAATCAGTGGGGTACTTAGTAACAAGCACTCAACCAATTGAGGTAACCCTTGGGGCTTATCTTTAAATTTGTATTTTTTGTTTTTTTGTTTTTGTTTTTTGATTGGTTATTATATTGAAATTTACATTTGAATTTTTAGGTGTTTTTTTTCAATTTTATTTTTAAATTATGATTTATCTTTTTTTATTAATTTTTTTTCTAATTTGTTTCTATTATTCTCTTTTTATTGTTATTATTTTGAATTTATTTGTTTTTCTTTTTTGGGGGGTTTGAAGATAAATTGTAGTTTTTTTGAGCTCTCTCTCTCTCTTACCACTTTTGAATTTAGAGTTTTTTTTATGTTTTTAAAGAGAATAAATCATCAAGGCCATAATGCCAATTAATTCATAATTTTAGCCTTGAAAAATAAATTAAGATAAAATGTAATTTCAATAATAAAAATTAAACAAGCTCGCAGGGCAAAGAGTGAACATTGATAAAGTGTTTTGTTAAGACACTCTATGGTGTAAAGATCACCAATTCAAAACTCCATCGAAAAAATTCCAACCACACTAAGAGCTAGTGTGGCCCAAGTCGGGTGCATTCCTCGGGTGATTTTAATAGCTTAGATACCCTTGTGTCATAGGTACTCAAGCCAAAGGTTAGATGTGTCAGTCATCTCAGGACTCACATAACCTATCAAACCAACAATAAGAAGAAAATTGAACAAAATTGAATGATGCTTAAAAAAATGAACATTAGAGGGGAGAAAAAAGGTAGACAAACTTGAAAAATGCGTAAAAAACAACAATTACAAAAAAAAAATAACAGCAACAACAACAACACATGAAAGTGGTCATATCAAGAGCATATCAGTAAATACAGCTAGGCATCCAGCCGGGTAGCCATTGGGATGGCGGCCTACCTACAAAAGACTTCAAGAAAAGAGGAAGAAGAACGGTACTCCAGCGAACAATAGAAGTTGGGAAAATCCCGGTGGACTCAGGCAGGTATGCAAAATTAACAAAGTACTACAAACCCTCCACTATTGGTGAATCATGAAGCTCACCTCATGGAACTTAAGAGGGCTTAACAGTCCAGGGAAACTTAGAATAATGAAAAATATGATTAAAATAGAAAAGCCACAAATATGCTTTCTCCAAGAAACCAAATGTAACAGCAGTACATTAGGTAGCATTCTCTCCAAAGCATGGCTTGGTTGTAACACGATGGCGGTGGATGCCGCAGAAGCTAAGGGAGGGTTGGCAATTGCATGGAACACAAAGGAGTTAACCCTCACCAATTTCCATGCCTCCCACCACTTCATTCAAGCCACCTTCCACATCCAAGGTACCAACATACATGGGCACCTTACAAATGTCTATTTCCCGCAGGAGGCATGAAACAAATCTGATCTTCTCAACAGGATTGAGGCTCTCAACAACAATAGACAACACCCTCTTTGGATCATTGGAGGAGATTTTAACATGATCACCTCGCTGGAGGAAAACATAGGCGGAAGAAACAGACTGGAGCAAGAAACTACCCACTTCAGAGAGTTCATCCAAGGCACCTCTCTAATCGACCTGCAATTTTGTAACGGCAATACACTTGGAGTAACCGCAGAGTAGGGAAGCATCAAATTTCCTCCAAACTGGACAGATTCCTCATATCCAACAACTCGGTCCACTTAGGAGGAGATATAATCACAGCAATACTCCCCCATTCAGGCTCAGATCACTGGCCAATTTCTCTCCAATGGCAACGACCAGGAAACACCACTGGAAGACCATTACGCTTTGAAGAATTCTGGCTTACACACCCTAACTTCAAAGATTTCATCAAGAACACTTGGAAGACCTACATCCCTCCAGAGGGCTCCCGAATGTTTCAGTTCCAACAGAAATTAAAACACCTAAAGCAAAGCCTAAAATGCTGGAATCATGAAACCTTTGGGAACATCTTCCAAGCGCAATAGGACCTGAATAAGGAAAGGGCAGACCTCTAGCAAAAAGTAATCACAGAAGGTCATACGGAGGGAGCCCTGGAACAGGAGCAGCGCATTGACAGCAAGCTAGAAGAACGGAGAAAGCAGGAGGAGATTTTATGGAGGCAGAAATCCAGAATTAGATGGTTGAAAGAAGGTGACCCGAAACACAAAATTCTTTCACAGAACCACAGTTCAAAGAAGAATTCACAACAATATACCATTCATACAAAAGTGAGGCGGGGCAAGGATTGAAAAACATGAGGAAATTGAGGAGGAACTCATAAATCACTTCAAGCAGGTGCACCAAGAACCCATCACAGACAAACAACCAGCCATAGAAAGAATCACACAGAGCGTGCCAAAGCTAATCACTGAGGAACACAACGAGCTCCTCCTTAGGCCTATATTGATACAAGAGGTGGATACAGCGATGTCCCAACTCAAGGAAGGCAAAGCCCCTGGCCCGAATGGCTTCACTACAACCTTCTTTCACACATTCTGGGAGTTGATAAAACTTGAGGTCTGGCAAGTAGTAGAGGAATCGAGAGCTCTCCAATGGCTGTTATCTTCTCTCAACTCAACTTTCATTGCACTTATACCAAAGGAGGAGGATTCCAGCACCCTGGATAAATTTCGGCCAATTGCACTTTGCAATGTCATCTACAAGGTAATCTCCAAGGTCACAGCCAACAGGTTGAAGCCACTCTTGCCTTTGCTCATCTCTCTAGAGAAATCGGGGTATGTCGAGGGAAGACAGATCTTGGACGACATTATCCTCTCACATGAGATAATACACTCCCTCAAGCATTTCAAGCAGGCACGTATGATTCTAAAGCTTGATCTTTCTAAAGCCTTTGATAAGCTCAGTTGGACATACATACAAAAAATTTTAAATGCTTTTGGATTCTTCCCTATGTGGATCCACTGGATAATGAGTCTAATCACATCCACCTTCTTCTCCATTCTTGTCAATGGCATCCTGTCTAGACCCTTCAATCCCTCTCGTGGAATCAGGCAGGGCAACCCTCTATCCCCCTTCCTCTTTGTCCTAATGGCTGAGGGTTTGGGATGCCACATTAAAAATGCCCTCCTCTCCAATCAGCTTAAAGGTATCTCCATTCACAACTCCCTTGCAACTACTCACCAGCAGTTTGTTGATGACAATATGCTATTTGGATACCCTTCCATACAGGAAGCCTCTCACTTCAAATCCTTGCTCAGTGACTTCTCTGAAGCTTTAGGTACCAACATCAATAATTCCAAGTCGCAGATTTTTTTCTTCCATACCCCGCCTATTGTCAAGCATGCGGTAACCAGAATCCTGGGATTCCCCTCTGCCACTCTCCCATCCAAATACCTTGGAGCCCCCCTCATTGCCTCAGCAATCAAGCATTCTTCATGGTGCATTCTCATAGAGAAACTTGAATCCCGTCTGAACATGTGGACGCACAGGACACTGAACATTGCAAGTCGGGTGGTACTCATAAAAGTAGTTTTACAAGCTATGCCACTATACTTATTCTCAATCCTAGCAGCGCCTAAATGGGTGTTAAAAATGTTAAGGGATATCCAACGAGGTTTCCTCTGGGGAAATTCAGCCACAAATCGCAAATGGGCACTGGTCAAGTGGACCACAGTCTGCATGCCCAAGGAAAGAGGAGGCATTGGCCTGAGGGATCCGAACCATAGTAATGCTATCATGTGTGCCAAAATTTGGTGGCAGTGGCTATCCTCCCCAGAAAAACCATGGGCAATCATCTGGACAGCTAAATATGCTAATCAAAGACCTCAGGAGGAGCTCATCAAGTTTATCCCCAATGTCAAAGGATCTCTTATATGGAACGCGGCCAAACAGCACTACCAACTGATTCAACAGCACAATTTTTGGGAAGTAAAAAATGGAAGAACATCACGATTCTGGACGAATGCCTAGAATCAAATGCCAAATTTCACCAGCATTCTAAATCCACCTCCTCATCTCATCAGAGAGGATCGGCACCAGGACAAGATTTGGCAGTACTGGATGCAGGAAACAGTGCAAGGCTTCAGGAAATGGAAGCAAGGTGACCATATCAATCAAATAATGGATATCCCACTTACAGATGAACTGGAAAAGGAACTTTGGAAAAGTCGCATTAGACATTCTGAAGATAGGGACATTCTACGATGGGGGTACATGCCTAAAGGAACTTTCACCACATCCGAAGCCTACAAAATTATGTGCACTGACTTGAACCCCCCTGACCCACTCTGGAACAAAATCTGGGGGTTTGGATCATGGCCCAAGGTCTCCTACCTCCTTTGGTTAGTGGGACACCATAGAACTCTCACTTGGGATAAACTCAGAAGAAGAAACTATCATGGCCCCTCCATATGCATCAATTTCAAGGCCCAGGAGGAAAACATTCAACATCTCTTGTACGCATGCCCCTTAGCCAATCAGCTATGGGAGAAGGCATGCTTCAGATGTCAAAGAAGATGCAAGCTACAAGATGCTATCATAAACTCACTGAGGCACTGGCAAATGAATCCATACAAAATTGAAATTCTTAACCACTTATGGACTATTTTACCCGGGCTTCTGTTATGGAGCATATGGAAATAAAGGAACCAACGAATATTCAAGGACCAAAGCTCACCGGTTGATATTATCTGGAGTAAGATCTATGGGAATCTAAAAAAACTCTTCTGCTTCGAGCATGGACTAAGGAGGACCTTCCAACTCAAGACAATGAGAAATCCATCTGGGAAAACTGGAATTTACAACTCCCTCAGGACCCCCTCCACAAAATCTCCCCTAAAAGCAGCAATACCAAAAAAGCTTCTTGGACAGCCCCTCCAAAGTGCTATCTCAAGCTCAACTTTGATGGAGCCTCAAAGGGCAACCCTGGGCATGCAGGTTTTGGAAAAATCTTTAGAAATGACAAAGGCTCGCCACTTCTACTCTATCATGGAAACATAGGATGGGATACCAATAACTCAGCTGAGTTAGAAGGACTTTGGCAAGGACTTATTCTCTCAAGAAAATACAACTTTCATCCCCTGGAGGTGGAAGGAGACTCACAGATCCTAATCAACATGGCCAAGCACCTCCTTAATGGCTCCCAGGCAAAGAAAATAGCCACCAGCTGGAGGCTAGAAGCAAGACTGAAAGCCATGGAACAAGAGATCCTCACCAACAGAGCCATCACCTTCAGTCACATAAAGAGGGACGGCAACAAGGTTGCTGACTTCTTGGCCAATGTAGGGGTGGATAATGAGCATACTATTCAAACTGGAACTCTAGACATTCTAACAAATGATGCACAAGCTCAGGAATGCAACCGTCTGGTTCAACATGATGTTGTCCCCCCGGATGTGGGTGACAACCTGCGACAATTATGAGATGGGACGGGAAAACAACGTGAGCCACCTGCCTGCCATGCACCCCTGCGCCGTGTCCACATGGGAAGGAGTTAAACGTCGGACGGCGCTGGTACATTAACATACGCATCTAGCACAGGAGCATTTACGCTCCACCCACCATCGACTGCAACACAGGGTTCAGCCCTTCGGCTCTTATGGCAGCCATAGTAAATGCGGGTGGGCTTCGAGGTAGAGGAATTCGTATTAGTAAGGGAAGAAGCAAAGATATCGCCATGCTAATTCAGGTTTGGGTTGAGGTTTCACTGATGCTGTGGAGCTGGAAGCTGGGTCTGAACTCTCAGGCCACCTCCGCTCCCCTGGCTTCTTGTCTGCTCCTGGTCTCCGTCTCTTTGTTGGGCTCATCTCTGTCTCATTGATCCCTCCTCAGTCTGCTGCATACCATCCCCCGCCAGCAATTCATTTTCTGTATCGCTCAAGCCCCATCTTGGCCCTACACTCCCCTGCAACCATGGTTCGCTAACGAATGCTCAGTCAACGCGGCTTGTCCCGTGGCGGGTCTTCACGCCCTTCTGTTGTAGAGAACACATCCCCCCATTTCCATTGCCACTGTCACTGCCTGTTTACGGCTCTCAGGCCAAGCCAATTCTTACCAGCCCATCCTTCGGGGACCTCTTCCTTGCCATCCTTCGGTTCGGCAGTTTTCACCTTCAATGCCTCCCTGAACTGCCCCAAAATCAATGCACATGTCTTTGTGCTCTTCATCGAGGAAGCCCAGGAAGAGGGCGAGTCCAGCGCACAAAGGGAGAATTCTCCACCTGTTGGACCTATGAGAGCCATGGAAATTCCCTCTGCTATTCCAGTGAAGGATTTGGGTGATCCTGTTAGCCAGAGGGAAGATGCTGGAAAAGAACCTGTCATGGAGGATGTAGAGGAGGTTCCAAAGCAGGAAGCAAAGGAGTATGGCTGGTGTAGGATCATGGAGGAGGTACCAGAGGACTAGTTGTGTCTATGCTCCAGGTTACGTGGCTCGTTTTGAAAAAATTTGGTCAATATGTCTCTGTGTCAACAAGTCCAAGTGTCAATGCGTCTTGTTGTTTATGGGTATATGTGTCATGGCGTTGGTGTTCAAAGGGTCATTGTGTCTAGGTCGGTATTCAGTGATTTTGGAACTCCCCTGTGAGGGAACTTTTTTGGTCGACGCTCGATGTCCAGGTCGACGCTCTATGTCCAGGTCAACGCTCTATGTCCAGGTCGGTAGTCTAAGGGTTACTGTATCCAAGACGAGGCACTGTGTTTTTTGGAACTCCCTTGCGAGGGAATTTTTTGGGTAGATGAATGCTTGTTTGTCCTAAACTGAGCATGTTGCTGCTATGCGCTGCTAAAATCTCCAGGTAGCTGGGTTTTTTGACAGCAAGAATGTAATTGTATCTTATTTCTATAAATAATAGATTAATTTTACCAAGAAAAAAAAAACAACAACACATGAAAGATATACAAACTTGAAAACGCTTAAAAAACCAACACAGGAAGGGAAGTAAACTTGAAAATGCTTTAAAATGAAAATTTGAAAGGAAAAAAATGATTCTTTATAGATTAGAATATTAAAAAATCAAAAAATTGCACACCCTACCCATGCCCAAAATAAATAAATAAAGTGGTGTTACTAATAGTACCTTTTCAAAATAAGGCTAAAATCCAGCACATAATGCGACCTCTAAAATAATAAGAACTTGATAATGTTCTCATTAAGCTGATAACTTTGTTCAATCCATTAAGGTGTCCCAAACCTATTAATCAGAACAAATTGGTCTAAGTGGTACAATTCATTTTTCTTTGAATTTCCATTCTTTTTACGGACAATATGGATAGAGAAATAGTCCAACATAGGTGGATGTGTTTCTTAGCAACCAGTTAGAACTAATTATCTAACAATGATTACCAACTATTCACCTTAATCAATAAATAATTTTCCACAACTCAGACCAATGAAGATCATTGTCATGAATACTTTCCCTTTTTCTTAAAAAATAAGTAGAATAGTCAAACAAAAACAAATAGAAAATAGTAGAAACCTTTTTTCTCACAAGCAATGAAATCCACACAATTTCTATCCAAATTATGATTGTATCTTGAACACCAAGTTATTTATTTAGAAAATTGTGCCTCAGATTTTGTGGAGCCAATATTGATCTAGAATGGATCATTATATAATTTTTCATTTATCTTGGTACTTTCTAGTTAGAAAAATTGGAGGAATGGCTTGCAATGCCCATCTTAATGGTAGGTCACCATTTTGAGATTTGAGGTCTAAAATCTTACATTGTTGATTTGATACATAAAATGGAACATTTTGGGGTTACAAATTTGTGAGCATAGCTCACAACATTTTAACATTGTTCCACATACCAAGAGCTTCCCAACAATTTGAAAATCACCTCAATTAAACCTTGTATTTGAAAGTCACATCTCCCAATATTTGACCTACATTATTGGCCACCATGGTACTAAGTGGATGCCACTTCTACCTCCATTAACCATGCATGTAAATCTAGTCACATGTGGATATTCAAGAATATTTTAAAGGTTCTAAAACCATAACATTAATTACGGGTTGAATAATGTAAAATCCCTAACCTTGACCTCAAACAACTATCGGACTATGTTAAAATGTTTGGATTCTAGGAAGATAAGGTGCCCCATTCTTTTGGCATTATACTTGTTCTATAGTTGAGAATAACATCAAAGATTCAGATTTGACAGCATAATAAATGAGGTAGAAAATTGTGTAGCACCTATTCAAGTCGTTGTGTCAAAGGCAACTCCATAGTGAGTGCACCTTTCTTTGTACTTGCATTTGATAATTAGAGAAAAGGGAGCAAAGCATAGGCCTCACCTTCTAGTTGATTTTTCTCTTTTATCAAGTTTCCCAAGTCACGTCTTAGTTCATTTGTGTAGATGGTGTGTTCATTTGTTTATTCTTTCAATTTTGGATTCCAATCATTCTATAAATTTGAACATTAAGATAGTGATAACAAATCTGAAATATAAAAAAAATTAATTACATAACCAAAGAATTCGTTATATTACAAGATTTATTTCATAAATTATTCTCATAAAATATCCATAATAATTTACAAATTAAATATAAAAATTCACTACACTACATCAATATCCTATACTTTATTGAATTCATAAAAAACTAATTATATCTAATATCCAACTCCTCTTAATCAACAATATCAATTACTCTCATGGATACACATAAATAATCAACTTATCCATAATTCTAGTCATAATCAATGTGCGGCCTGATTCTCAAACTTACCTGTAAATTTAGATTCTAATAACTTTAGATATTGAACAAGATCAAGCATTCGCTCAAAGTTATATACTAATCACATATTTATTTACTCCATTATATAGATGGATATATGTTGAATACAACCATCCCTTATATTTCTTACAATAACGAACTATCAGTAATAGTTTTTTATATATATCATCTTACTCTCTTATATGTAGGATATGCAAACATCGATGGAGAAGCCTCACTAGAAAAAATATGAAAACAATAGTGCCTCCAAGGATTATTAGTCAGATAACTAGATACAACCATCTTGATGAACTATAAATTTTGTTTTATGTTTGATCATTTTTGGTGCTCCCATAAGTGATATAAGGAGATCAATACCACTAAATGTTTAAACTTGATGCACTCATGAAGTAGAGACTAGATGAAAATAGAAATAGAACAATCTCTCTAAATCATTTTGACATGTACTATAGTTGAGCTTTATGATCAAGAATTTTTATGATCCAAGTGGATATTGGTGGCCATCCACCTATTCCATTTGGCTCACAACACATTTTCATATCATTTTCCTATTTTCCAGCATAGTTTCCTATTTTGGTAATTTTATAATTTTGGCAGTTTTCAAGTCCTAAACTTTCAGACCCATTTTAAGGCCCTCAATAGTGTTTTGGGGGAAATGGATAAATGTAAGTCAAAGACTACATTTTTAGTCCAAAGTTGTTATCCACAAATAGACCTTTCTGATGGGTTATCATTTGCGCCAAATGGAGATCGTATGCCAAAGGTATGAACCTGGAAAGTTGGTGTTCCAACTTACCCCATAGGGGCCCATAAGCCTTTGGTTCTTCATCTCCTAGGGTTAGCATTTTTAGTTTTTACGGTTTCACATTGTTTATAAATGATAAAAAGGCCTTGAAGCCTCATTGTAAAATAGTTCATAAGGCGCGTAGCCATCACATCTCTTCTCAAAGATAAACTACCACCATTCAAGTTAGTTTTCTTTCTTCATGCATGTAAATAGTTTCATCATTTCTATTTATTAAATGAATTTAAATTTCACTATATCTATGTGTTTCTATTTTAAATAGGTATTTGTTCCTTCACAAATCCATATCATTGGTATCAACATCGTCTTCTCTTTCTATTTTTTTCTTTGCATGTCACCAACAAGCTCAGAGTATAAGGAGTTGGGACTCAAAATGCTTGATCCTTTTCAAGATCGGCCTCGTCAACTCCGATAGTCTCCCATGGAAGAATAAGATAAAGACGAGGGAGTAAGAGATCCTATCAAATTATATCTTGAAGAATCCCTCAAGCAACAAAGGAACGAGATGATGTATAATTTTTCTCATATCCTTATGCAAATACTAATAAGTAATGCATCTTCATCTGATAGCCACTTTGGAGGTGTCGCCCCCTTTAAGCTACAAGTTAATTTTGATGTTCCTATATTTGAAGGCCAGATAGACAAATATGCTCTAGATAAATGGTTAAATCTACTAGAAGGATATTTTTTGGTCCATAATTTTTCTAATAGGAAAAATATTAATTTTGCACTCCTTAAGGTCACCCACCATGTCAAGGATTGGTAGGAAACTTACTGTGAGCAAAGGGTCAAAGAGGAATCCCCACTACTTTCAGTTGTACCCTCTTGGGACACTTTTCGAGATGTTGTTAAGGAACAATATTACTCTGTTGGAAGTTATGAAGACAAGTATATAAAATGAACCACACTACCATAGGGAAGGGACTAAGAAGTGTCAAACTTCACAAATACCTTTCATACCTTGCATATAAAGTTAGGTATCAAGGGCTCTAAGTGGCATTTGGTGCTCAAATATCATGTTTGTCTGCATAAATACATCTAGACACAAATGGAGTTCATCTACATCTCCTCACTTGGTGCAACATATTGATATGCTTCTAGAATAGGGAAGAAATTTAAATAGAATAAGCAATAATTTGGATTACCATAGAACAAAGGATAGAGCCAATGTGGAATGACCCAGGACAACCCATCAAAACTGGAAGTAATCAATAGCAATAAGAAGACGAAGAAAGACATGGGAAAGTGGTATGAGTACCACAATATCCCACTCATAATACAAATGAGTATCACATAAAGTAGTCACTAGTGGTTGAAATGAAAGCCTCAGATTCAGATGAAAGTTCTGACTGTGAACCAGAATTTGACAAGGGGAAACAAATCATTGAAATAGAACCAAGTGCCATTGTTTCTACCACCAAGGTCCAACAAAGTGAGCCTGAAGATCCAAAGGAAGGTGAGTGTTTATTCCACTCACAAATTTAGATGAAGGGGTCTCCATTATATTTCATTGTCGATAGTAGGAGTCAAAATAACCTTATCTTATCATAGGTCATTAAGTGGTTGGGTCTACCAACAACACCACACCCATAGTCATACACAATTGGGTGGCTCCACTAAGGGCGATATCTCCACATTAGCAAGCAGTGCCACCTACCTTACAACATCAAGCCTTTCATAGATGAGGTATTGTGTGATGTTTCTCCCCTTGAAGTTTGTGATGTTTTGTTGGATCAACCATACTTGTGGAAGCATCATGTTATGTATGAGTCTAGACCTTGTATTGTTATTATTAATTTGGGAAGAAAACCTTATAGGATATCAAAGGTAGCCTTGGCTACTTCCATTTCTCTAATCTTTGCTAACCAGTGTGGTAAGATCATCTCCTAGACTAGGAAAAATTTCTTCCTCTTGATTTGATCTCAAAGTAAGGGGAAGATCATAGACACATCCATGGCCTCCACATAGGGCTCCTCTAGGCGATAAAGGAAAATGGATAAGGTTGTGTAGGAGTACATAGACACCTTCTCCTCAACCACAGTGGTACCCTTTCACTATCAAGTCAAGCATTCAATTGATCTAACCCCCAATGTATCTATACCCAATGGACCAATATATCATTGGTGTCTTCTACAAAATAAGGAAATCAATTGATGGATCTAGGAGCTACTACAAAAAGGAACATATGACCAATTTCATCAACTTGTGGGAGCCCAATTGTACTTGTTTAGAAGAATGATGAGAGCTAGAGACTTTGCATTGATTATCGATCCCCGAACAAAATCACAGTCAAGAATAGGTATATGATTCCAAGGAATGATGACCTTCTTGACCAACTCAAGGGGGCCAAGTACTTCACCAAGATTGATTTGAATTTCGACTATCACCAAGTTTCAATAGAACCTACAGATGTGTGGAAGAAAATTTTAAAGTCCAAGGAAGGCCTTTTCAAGTGGTTGGTAATGCCCTTCTATTTGACAAATTCCCATGCAACTTTCATGAGGCTAATGGGTGACATATTTCAGAATTTCACCAACTTGTTTGAGGTTGTATATCTCAATGATATCCTCAACTTCAACAAGAGTTGGGAAGAGCACTTACAACATATTGGATATGTCCTGAATACTCAGTGGCAGCACAAGCTATGTGCTAGCTTGGAAAAATGCTCCTTTGGTATGGACTAGGTCCAATATCTAGCTTAAATTATTGATGAGAAAGGTGTGTATGTGGATCTAGCTAATATCCAATTCATTTAGGATTGGCCTACCCCGACTAGTCTCATAGATCTTCATATCTTCTTGAGCCTTGCTAATTTCTACCAAATATTTTTGTTAGGGTTATATCATATCACTTAACCCTTAATTCAAGTTACCAAGGGTGGAGAAAAAGAAAATGTTTTTTCATTTGAGCCATAACAGAAGGTATTTATTGAAATGAAACACCACCTTTGCTTTGTACCAGTCCTCGCCTTACCAAACATGCAACAACCATTTAAGATTGAGATAGATGCCTATGACTATTCTATCAGTGCATTCATCACTCAACAAGGGAATTTGTGGCCAATCACAGTGATACACTCTTTGATACTATTCAGAGATACCCCACCTATGATAAGGAGATGTATTCCATCCTGCAAATTTGTGGACAACGAAAACATTACAATTTGGGGAAAGAGATGATCATCCACATAGAATACTGACATTTTCAATTTATGTAGACACAAGGGAAGTTATAGAATGATCATCATTAAAAATGGTCCACATATCTACAATAATTCAATTTGAACATTAAATACAAAAAGAGTATCACTAATCATGTTGCAAATTGCCTCATTCGACTCCTAGTTGAGGCACTTACCACTATTATCAACTCTTATGGGCATAAGACCTCTAGAAGGCCACAGATATATATTAATGATCCAAATTTTTCCACCACATACAAGATGACGATTATACAAAGCAAGCAAGTTGTATACTTCCACCTATAGAATGCAATATTATGCTAACAAGGACATTTTTGTGTTCCTTCAAGCGAGTGTGCCAAGCTAATTTGGGAGGTGCATTACAGTCAAGTAGTAGGGAACTTTGGCATGGAGAAGATAGTGGCAGTATTGCATAAGTATTTTCATTGGTTGAAACTCCGATAAGATGTTTGAAAATATATCAAGTCCTACACTACCTATTCCATTGCCAAGATAACCATTTAGAAGCAAAGCATGTACAATGTATTTATGACATAATAAATGATAATGTAGCTAATGATATAAGGGAACAATGCTTCTTAGCAATTCTCAGTTAAGTATGAGACTCCTACACTTAAATCTATTGTTTACACCCATAGATTAAATATTTTTGATATTTTTGATGAAATTTTTGTAATGGCTAGTAAGGGTCCAGTCAAGCCCTTGTTCAATAAATTGCATTTGTATCATCATTAACTTGTTATATTTATGCTTTGGAGGTGTCATTTAATTATGGGCAGTGACCTGGGCTCTGGGCCTAAAAAAGTGGTTCAAATCTCGGGCACGTTGGGGCACAACACTGAGAAAAATAGACCATGGATGTTGGCATGCCATGCTATGGGAGCGTCCAAAGCCCTTTGGATGCTGGCATGCCCATAGCATGGGAGAGTTTGGAAGTTAATTAGTCTAAAAACTCAGTGAGACCTAGGGGCTAGTTACTTGAGTGGTTAGGATGGTTCCTGTGAGTCCTGTAGCTGATGTGGAAGGCTTGTATCTTTTGTTTCCATTGATTCCACTTCCTGAAGGTCACATAAGAGGGTTAATCCCATCATAGTAGCCTCACATCACATGTTTCCCCTGGTTGGTCAGTTACTTCAGTAGATGTGGGAGGAGGGTGTTACAAAGTGGTATCAAAGCATGGTTCACCCCTCAGATTGGATGGGTTGTGTGTTGGTCATGAATTCATGTGGTTGCATATGTATTCCTTATGCTTGTATTCCATGTGCTTGTTTCATTTTCATGGTGTTGATCATGGTTGTAGTGATGTCAGCATGTGAAGCTTGATGGTGTTGTTGTGGGATGTTTTGCCATGAGTGTATGATTGTATATGCATTTGTTATGCGTGTTAGTGTACATATGTTGCCATGCATGCATTTTTAGGATGAAGGTTGTTGTGCATGAGGTCATTGAATGCAATTAGGTCAGGACGATGATATTGGTATGTTATCATGCTAAGGTGTTGGCTTAGATAGATCAGGAGATGCAAATCATCAAAATGAAGTTGCAACAATGGAATTTGGGGAAAGAGAAGATCGTCATACAGGTATTTTATGTTTGGCATGCAGGTATGTTAGTTAATGGATTTTTATATACATTAAGGCTATATACATATTTT
Organism: Pinus taeda; assembly: GCA_000404065.3. Taxonomy (NCBI): domain Eukaryota; kingdom Viridiplantae; phylum Streptophyta; class Pinopsida; order Pinales; family Pinaceae; genus Pinus; species Pinus taeda. The sequence goes on from APFE030720111.1 coordinate 60,556, forward strand.
TCATTTATTGATATTATGGTTACATGTATGATAAATGTTAGTTGATTCATGTAGTCATATGAACATGTGTAGGATAGTCATGAAAGATGGTAACTTCTTGTTATATGCATTGATTATTGGTGTTTTATGTTAACTTAATGATTATGTTATATGTTGTTGTTTAGTATGTTATAGGTTAACTTCTTGTTGTTATATGATAGTTAGCTTGATGAATAGGTTATATGTTGTTGATGAGCATGATATGTAACTTATTATTTTTATATGCCAGTAACTTGATGATTAGGGTTATTACACTAAGATCATGATGTTATATGTATCACACTAATTTGGATTGGTCTATGCAAATGGTTAGGGTTATGAAATTCAGGTATGAGTTAATATGTTGGGATATTATGTCATAATAATATTGACTAACTATGCAGATGTGATTATTATGTATGAATGATAATTGTTTATGAGTTTATGATGCGAACATGTTAGTTAGTTAATGTTATGGATATCATGACCTTATTTATGGTTGGCTTCGTATGTTGTGAAGTTATATCATGTTAATATGGATTGATTATGTAGACAATATATCCTCCCGTAAGATACATTAAGGTATGAGTTTGCTTATGTCGTCTACTTGGTGCTTGAATGTTTGATTATGTCATATATCTGGTGTTTGAGTTTTTGGTGTCTATTATATCGTTTATCTTCCATTTGAATGTTTTATTACTTGCATGATATGAGTATGTGTATGTATGATTGCATGAATGAATGGTCATGTTTTAAGATGTTTGTACTAACACATTATGTGTTGAGAGAGCTAATATGTACCTAAGTGTAATAGGTGACAGTTGTAGCATTATGTCTAATGACTATGTGTTGAATATGGATTATGACATGATTGTTAGTCTTGGTAAAGTTTGATTTCAAATTGATAGATATTATGTCTTGATCTTTGGAATGTGATACTAACATGTGTGAGAACTTACAGGGCCACATGCTTGGTATTAGTGTGAAAAAATAACAATTGATGTGTTTATATAACTAGCAATTGGGTGATATGACAATACATAGTAAGCCTCAATTGAAACAAGGTAAAAATGTCAAAGAAAGGAATTGGGGAAGAATTCCTTTGGCTATGTTTGGAAACACTAATTCCAAACAAATCAGTTATTTGCATATAGGAAGTCTTCTTAACCTTAATCTTGCCTGACATTATGTGGATATGTGCTAGATTCATGAACATGTATTTGAGAGGTATATTAGCTAGTATCTAGTTATAGATGGATCTGTCAAGGGAATTGGAGCCCCTTGAGAGATGGCGTGGGTGTGTTTAGTTGCAAGCAATGTGCTTGGCACAAAAAAGTAAGGTAACAATGTATTGTTATGTTTATTTATGCACTGGAAGTTATGTGTTGATGGCAGTATGATGCAATTGATTACATGGAAAAGGAGATTGTGATGAAATCTTGAAGAAGGCTTGGGTTGATATTTCCTTGGGAACCATGGGAATTGAGTCATGGTGTTTGTTATTAGCCTTATGTTTTTGGTCATTTTTTATTTGTTGTGCTTGATTTTCGTTTTGTTTGCATCTTGTGCATGGCCATCCCACTTTGTTGTGGTGTCGTATTGTTATTGGTCTTCCATCGTTTTCTTATTGTTTGTTTATTGTCTTTCCTTTTATGTTATGATCCTTTGGAATTGTTTTTGGAAAGAGGAAGTTAATGGAGCTCGGGGAGAGATGTGTGGAACCCAACAGGTGATGTAAGTCCTTGAAGAATATCAGTGCATGTATAAGGGTAGTTGAAGGCAAGCATATAACAACTAGTTAGATTGGTTTGGTACATTGGTGTAAATGGATGATGGCAAGACAATCATGATAAAAGTAATAAGGAAACGTAAAATAAATAGATTTGAGGCATCAAATGCCTTGGCTATGTTGGGAATCATTGTTCTCAATGTTGTGAATGATGTGAATAGATAAAGGGAGTTCTCTTAACCTTGACCTTATGGTATTTTGTAATTATGCTATGATCATGATTATGATGATGTTTATATATGTATACATGTATGTAGGTATGTCATATCTGAAAGGGTCATCACGGATCATGGTTGTTTAAGACTAAGGTTTATATGTATATGTGTGTCTATGTATGTCGTTGTCTGACAAGATCATCATTATTTTATGCTAATGTTTATGTATATGTATGTATGTATCCATGTATCTATGTCACTATCCAACAAGGTCATTAGGGATCATTCTTGTGGAGGAATGATTACTTACATAGGTGAATGACATGAAGAGGTTCATGGTTCATGAGGAATCAAGTGGGAATAGTAACCTAACAAATCTAAGAGGTCAGTATCATGTGGTTATGAGTTGATATTATGTAATTATATTATTTCCATGTTATGGACAGGCTATACCGAGGGATGCATCAGTGAAATGAAAGCAGTGTGGTATGCGACATGCTAGAACAAGCATGGATAAGACACTACAAGCAAGGTTGCTTTTGTTATGTAGAATTTTTCTCGAATGTGTACGAAAAGAAACCACTTTAGACTGTGGATGAAAAACAACCCTAACAATAAAAATTTCTATTAAATAGTGTGGATCTAAAACAAATGATAGAAAAAAACCTGCCAAAGCCCTAATCTATGCAATAGAACTAGTTAAAAAACAGAATGGGATAGTAAAATAAGTGCAAGTAACTCCAGTAATCCAATGGAAACCAGATATATAAAGAATATATTTTATTAAACAACACATGTGGAGGGAACAAATAACGTTACTAGTCCCCCTCTATGGGATGGGTTATTGGCTATCCTTAATGTCTTCAAATTTTGTAGAGTCTCTCTCCTCTATAATGTGTAAAACCCAGCAAACAAAATGTTTGAGCTCAAAGAGAACTCAAATGGAGAAGAAAAATGATGTACTTCAATCCATCTAGTAAATTATGGCTAAATGATCATTTTTTGGTGATAACAGCTTGGTAGAGATGGTGTATTTTTGGATGTGTGGTACTACTATTGTGCATATGTTGCATATGTTGTACATGTTGCATCTATGATGTTGTGCGCATGTAGTGTTGTGTATATATAGTGTGTGTACAAGTTGTTTATGCAATGTTATGTATAGGGTGGCACATATAGTGTTGTGTGAATGTTGCATATGTAGTGTTGTGTACATAGGGTGTTATGTACATGTTGTATATGAAACTCTATCTGTACATGCTATTATGTGCATGTTGTACATGTGGTGCTATGTACATATGGTGTTGTGTGCATGATTGTACAAGTGGTGTTGTGAGCATGTGGTGTCATGTACATGTCATACATGTGTTACTATGTGTAGGTGGTGTTGTGTCCATGTCATGCATGTGGCGTTGTGTACATGTGGTGTCATGTATATGTCGTGCACATGGTGTTGTGTACATGTGGTATTATGTACATGTTGTACAGGTGGTGTGGTGTACATGTAGCATTGTGTACACGTTTAGGTAGTGTAGTGTACATGTGATGTTGTGTACACGTTGTGTAGGTGGTGCTTTGTACAGGTGGTATTGTGTACATGTTTTACATCTAGTACTAGTGTACCTGCGGTATTGTGTGCATGTCGTACATGTTGTGTTGCAGGCATGTGGTACTATGTATGTGCATTGTGTAGTAGTGGTATTGTGACATGTGTGCTTATTGTGTTGTACTATGTGTAGTACATGTATTATGTTGTCTTGTACATCAAGTGTAGGTACATGTATTGTGTGGTGTTGCTCATTGTGTGTGGATGTATGTGTTGTGATGTATATTTTGTATGTGTACATGATTGAAGAAAAGAAAAAGGCAATGGGCATTTGTTAAGTGTGGGTAACCGATTCGGTGTGTGTACAAAAAGAACAAGGGAAAAAGTAAGGATCGATGAAGGATAAGTATCGATATTTTATTTTAGATTTATTATGCATATGATCTATGATTATAACTTGTGATGGTTACATGTGATTTATGATTATGGTTTATGATGATTTGATGTGATTCATGATTTTAATTTATGATGGTTGAGTTTGAGCTAACTAGATGTGATATCTTTATTCATGATGATTTGATCAAACAATTAGTTTGACTTGTTGTGACAAGAAGTGAACAAAATCGTAAGTGTACCTTGTTGACGTGCCACGAATGAGGTATGAATTGAATTTATTTAGATTTATTTTGAATCTAATGGAAATTATGTCCTTGGTATAGGAATCATGGAAATGCCTAGTTGGGTGATTGAAACTGACTGCAAGATTATGAGCAATAGCAAAAGGAATTCGAACAAGAAATAGTATGTTGGTAAATCACTTCAGGAGCAAGGCCATTGTGGGACACTAGTACCCAATAGTGTCCATTGATTGCCATGAGCATGCTATGACCGGTATCATGGTTTTGAGGCAGGAATATGCCTTAGTTATTTGGCCTTCCGATGCGAGGAAGCCTTGCCAAGGAATGGATCATCCAGGATAGTGGATGTTGGGGAACTTGGAAGGTGAATGATTGCACAGAAGGGGGTGACTAGATTGCCTGAGGGACCGTGTAGCAAAGAAGGGAAGGTTGGGGATGGATTCGTTTTGGTCATTAGCATTTCCAGATGGAATCATATGCACATTTCGAGTGCGCCCTGGAACAATGAGCCGATAACTATTTACTGAGAGGACAAGTGGTGCATGATTATAGCGGTAGACATTGGATGCAAATTTGACCTTATAGTGGATTCTGGACTTCCCGGGAAAGAGGTGAATCCTGGTACTACTCTGAGGGTGGATATGTGAGCCTCTTGATTCCCTTATTACATATGCAGGCATTGTACCCTTTTATTTGTTAGTCGAGAAAATATGCACAAATGTATATGTGTGTATTACTATAAATATTGTATCAAGATGGATTTATAAAGCTCCATAGATAGTATTGTTGGCCCTCAACTTTGGTCTATTTTTGCTTAAGGAAAATTACTTAATCCTTATATTTCCCATCCATTTTCCATCGCATCCATCTCATTTTGATGTATTTTATGCATATTTAGGTGTTTAATTTTAATTTTGCAATTTCTAGAAGTTTTTATGAAAATTGAGTTTCAAGTGCAATTTTGGACAGAATTAGAAATTCTCGTAATAGCTATATATGGATGACATATTTTCAGGACACTTGAGCTCGAGCTAGATGCATGAATGGAAAGCTTGGGAACTAGGACTGAACTAATTCCTCTTGGTTTGGTCAAAACAAGCTTTATTAGGCCCGGTCTAGGCTGGTCAAACATGACTAGTCACCCAGAAAATCCCTAGGAAATAAGGCAGTTTTGTGATTTCATGGGATTGTCCATATTTCTTGGGATGGATTGAATGAATTCAACTTAGATAGATGGATATGAATAGATATGATTGTTAGAGAGACTTTAGATCAGTTTGTTTCATAAACTTCTATTTAAGCTGAGACTTTGAAGTCTTATGGGATGTAATTTTTATATATCCTTATGCTGAGACATTTGAGTATTGGAGATTAATTAGAAGAACTTGTTCTACTTTCATTTTTTTGTTCATTAGTGTGGATGAGTGACTGAAGTTTCAGCATTTGATAGAAGCATCAAGTGTGCAAGGCAAGGGTGGAGGGCCCCCACTCCAAGCTAAGTACACTTCATTGTTAAACTAGCTTAATTTTCATGAATTAGTTGATTTAGATTTGTTTACTTGTTTTGTTTCAGATTTGCTTATTTGAATTAATGTGTGATGATTGTTGAATGGATATTGGTTTAATCCTAATCTACATATGAAGGGACACACAAGAATTTAAGTTAAATTCCCCTTCTATTTTATCTTGAACTAAAACTGAATTTCATTCTCCTTTTCTTATCTGAAGTTATTTATGCATTCTTGGTTTAAAGTAATGGTGATTATGATAGAGTATAATTGTGAAGAAGGACAATCTATTCTTCCTTAGTTAGGAGCCTCTTCTTTTACATCTTTTGAATCATAAACCATTGTTAATTAGTGCTTTTAGATTTCTCTTCATGAAAGTAGTATTGCAGGGAAGGACAAGTTGGTTCTCCTAAGTTAGGAGCCTCATCCCTCACATATTACATAAGTGAATTAGAAATTGTTAAAATAGGTTTATATTTGTAATATGTACTTTCTTAACTCTTCAAATTTTATCTTCTAAGCTTGGCTACATCTGATATCCCTACATAGTTGACTTGCCTCCAAGTTTTACAAACCCGGATTGATAATTAAATAGTTGTGTTAATTTATGTTAATAAATTAGCCCAACAAGTATGATTATTTGCTAGGTGAAGAAAATGTGTATGTGTGTATATGTGGTTATTATTGTAAATATCGTAATGAGTTGTGTTATAAAGCTCCAGTAAATGGTATGTTTATCATGTTTTAGCAGATGGTCATTGTAAATACTGTAATGAGTTATGTTATAAAGTTCCATGGGAAGTATGCTTTGTTTTCAACGATATTGTTGGTTATAGGTGTCAATGAAAACAGAAGACGATTTTCCCCAAAGAGGGAGGGTTCTATAGCAGCCCTGGTGAAAATTCCATGTAATAAAAGTTAAGAAAGGCAAAATAATAACCATTGTTGATGGGATATGTATTCCAAGATGAATGGTGGAAAAAACATCCTAGTGGGTGTTCATTTTGGTTATTATGGCTAAGGAAATTGGCAAATGCTTTGGAAAGGAAAAATGGAATTATTTAAAATATTATTTATGAAAATAATGGAAATTAGGATAAAAGGAAGTTGAAAGGTCACACATTGCATGTGAGGATGAAAATGAAGGAAAATATGGAAAATGAAGAAAATAGGGACCTCTTTGATAAAAGGGCTTATGAGGATCAGTTGGGAAGCTTTTGCTAATATTTTGCATTGGATGAAGAAAGGCAAAGGAGGCAAGAGGAAGGAAGGAGAAAGCAAGGAAGAGTGGGATCAAGAAGCTACAACAATGTTCTTTGCAAGTATCAATTTGCATGTGTGTTTTCCTTGCTATATTTGGCATGCGTGGTATTGCATGTGGTTATTTTGCTATTATGGCATGGGTTTTTCCAGGTGTGGTAGTGTTTTCAGCCTAGCATTTCCATTTCCGGATAGTCATGGTGTGATGTTTCTCATGTTTTGGTTGAGCTAGATTACTATATGGATTCGAAGTTGAGTGAGGTGGATCTCTAAAGGATAGAACGCATGCCCTAGTGACCCCTAAACCAGACTGTGGGTTGCGGTAAAGCAAGTTTTTGTGTTACCTCAATGGGCCTAGGAATCCTCAACCATTAAATGGTAGGATATACAATAAAGCCTAGAGGTAGGTGCTCTCCAATAGGCCTAGTAATCCTGGGATGGGATATGCAATAAAATCTAGAGAGTGGGTCTTGGTTTAGGGCCTAGTGGTCTAGTGTGGATTGCGATAAAGCCTAAGAGACTAGGAGACAGAAAAATTCCTCATAGTGTAGGTGGATAAATCCGGTGGCATCCACATTTGTTTTGGCTTAGTGATCTGGTGGAAATCATGGTAAAGTATGTTATTGCATGTTTATTGTGTTGGCGTAGTGATCCGGGATGGATTATTTTAAAGCCTAGTTTCTATTGACGAGGGTGAGGTGGTTTAGCCTCGAGATGCCCTGGTTGGTTCTTTTGGTTTGAGTCCCACATTCATGCTTGGAATATGACACGGTGGTGAATGGCTAAAGAAATATTTGGCTCAACCATTCTATGATCAGGTGGAATGTGGTTGTCCCATCACGGGTTGGATTTTTCATTCATTAATAAGAGGTTATCTTCTTAATATCTCATGTAAAAATGTATTGGTTTATATGTGGATTTTATGGCTGATGTATCCTTGATATTTTTGTTGTTTTTAAGTTTACTATAAGCATGTATTATGACAGTGATGATGCATGGCTTTACTCATGTTTTTATTTATAAATGAATGAACAATGTATTTATGACCTAATAGGTGATAATGTAGCTAATGATATAAGGGAACAATGCTTCGTAGCGATTCTCAAATCATAAGCATGAGACCCATATTCTTAAATTTTTTGTTTACACCTGTAGATTACATATTGGTGATATGTTTGAAAAAAATCCTATCATGGCTAGTAGGGGTCCAATCAAGCCCTTATTTAAGTAATTGCATTTGTATCATCATTACCTTGTTATCTTTCTATCTGAAAGTGCCATTTAATTCTAGGCCATGACTTGGGCTCTGGGCTTGAAAAAGTGGTTCAAATCCAAAGGAGGTTGGCACAAAACTAAGAAAAATAGTCCCTGGATGCTGGCATGCCATGTTGTGGGAACGTCCATAGCCCTCTATACACTGGATTTCTCATGGCATGGGAGAATCCAACAATTAATTGGTCTAAAAACTTAGTGGGACCCAAGGGCTAGTTACCTAAGTCATTGGAATGGTTCATGGGAGTCATGTAGCTTATGTGGAAGGTTTGGATGTTGTATTTTCATAGATTCCACTTCCTTAAGGTCACATAGAAGTTTGAATCCCATCATAGTAGCCTCTCGTCACATGTTTATCCCGGTTGGTTAGTTAGTTGGGTAGATATGGGAGGAGGGTGTTATAGAGTGGTAACAGAGTCTGGTTTACCCCTTGGACTAGATAGGTTGTGTGTTGGTCATGAATTTGTGCCAATTGCATATGTCTTCCTTCTGCTTGTTGCATTTGCATGGTGTTGATCATGGTTGTAGTGATTTTTCCATGTGAAGGTTGATTGTGTTGTTTTGGGATGTGTCGTCATGAGTGTATGGTTCTATATGCATTTGTTATGCATCTCAGTGTCTATATGTTGTCATGCATGCATTTTAATGGTGAAGGTTGTTGTGCATGAGGTCATTGTATGTAATTAGGTCATGATGATGATATTGGTATGTTATGATGCTAATGTGTTGGCTTAGATAGAGCAAGAGATGCAAATCATTAGAATGAAGTTGCAACAATGGAGTTCAGGGAAAGAGAAGATTTTCATACAGGTATTGTATGTTTGGCATAAAGGTATGTTAGTTAATGGATTCTTATTTAAATTAGAGTTATATATATATATATTTGTCATTTATTTTGTATTGTGGTTACATGTATGATAAATGTTAGTTGATTCATGTAGTCATATGCAAATGTGTCGGATAGTCATGAATCATAGTAACTTGTTGTTATATGTATTGATTGTTGTTGTTTTATGTTAACTTGATGATTATGTTATATATTCTTGTTGAGTATGTTATAGGTTAACCTATTGTTGTTATATGATAGTTAGCTTTATGATTAGGTTATATGTTGTTGATGATCATGATATGTAACTTGTTTTTCTTATATGATAGTAACTTGATGATTAGGGTTATTACACTAAGATCTTGATGTTATATGTATCACACTAATTCGGATTCGTCTATGAAAATGGTTAGGGTTATGACATTCAGGTATGAGTTAATATGTTGGGATATTATGTCATAATAATCTAGACTGACTGTGCATATGTGATTATTGTGTATGAATGATAATTTTTTATGAATTTATGATGCGAACATGTTAGCTAGTTATTGTTATGAATATCATGACCTCATTTATGGTTCGGTTCATATGTTGTGAAGTTATATTGTGCTAATCTGGATTGATTGTGTAGAAAAGATAGCATTCCCTGAGATACATTAAGGTATGAGTTTGCTTATGTCATCTACTTGGTGCTTGAATGTTTGATTATGTCATCTATCTGGTGTTTGAGATTTTGGTGTCTATTATGTTGTTTATCTTTCATTTTAATGTTTGATTACTTGCATGATATGAGTATGTGTATGTATGATTGCATGAATGAATGGTCTTTTTTTAAGATGTGTTTACTAATGCATTGTGTGTTGAGACAGTTGATATGTACTTGAGTGTAATAGGTGACTATTGTATCATTATGTCTAATGACTATGAGTTGACTATGGATTAAGACATGATTTTTAGTCTTGGTAAAGGTTGATTTCAAATTGCTAGATATGATGTCTTGTTATTTGGAACGTGAGACTGACATGTGTGAGCAGTTGCAGGGCCACATGCTTGGTATTAGTGTGACAAAGTAACAATTTATGTGTTTATATAACTAATAGTTGGGTGATGTGAGAGTACATAGTAAGCCTCGATTGCAACAATTTAAAAGGGTAAAAGAAAGGAATTGGGCAAGAATTAATTTGGCTATGTTTGGAAACCCTAATTCCAAACGAATGAGTGATTTGCATACAGGAAGTCTTCTTAACCTTAATCTTGCCTGGCATTATATCGATATGTGCTAGATTCATGAACATGTACTTGACAAGTATATTAGCTAGTCCCTAGTTACAGGTGGATCTGTCAAGGGAATTGGAGTCCCTTGAGAGATAGCGTGGATGTGTTCTGCTGCAAGCAACATGTTTGACACAAAAAAGTAAGGTAATCAGTGTATTTTTATGTTTATTTATGCACTGATAGTTATGTGTTGATGGAACTATGATAGAAGTCCCATTATATGGAAAACAAGATTGTCATGAAATATTGAAGAAGGCTCGGGTTGAGATTTCTCTGGGAACCATGGGAATTAAGTCATGTTGTCTATTGTTAGTCTTGTGCTTTTGGTCATGTGTGATTTTTTGTGCTTGATTGTGGTTTTGTTTGCGTCTTGTGCATGGCCATGCCACTTTTTTGTGGTGTCTTATTGTTATTGGTTTTCCATTGTTTTCTTCTTGTTTGTTTCTTGTCTTGCATTTTATGTTTTGAGTCTTGGGAATTGGTTTTCGAAAGAGGAAGTTAATGGAGCTCAGGGAGAGTTGTGTGGAACCCAACAGGTGATGTAAGGCCTGGATGAAGCTCAGTGCATGTATAAGGGCAGTTGAAGGCAAGCGTATAACATCTAGTTGGATTGGTTGGGTCCATTGGTGTAAATGGATGATGGAAAGACATCCATGATAAAAGTAATCGGGAAAGATAAAGTAAATATATTTGAGGTGTTAGATGCCTTGTCTATGTTAGGAATTGTTGTTCTCGATGTTGTGCATGTTGTGAACAGATAAAGGGAGTTTTCTTAACCTTAAACTTATGGTATCTGGTAATTATGTTATGATCATTATTATGTTTATGATTATATATGTATACATGTATGTAGGTATCTCTTACCTGATAGTGTCATCATGGATCATGGTTGTTTAAGACTAATGTTTATATGTATAGATGTGTGTATGTCATTGTCTGATAGGATCATGATTTTTTTATGCTAATGTTTATGTATATGTATGTGTGTATCCATGTATCTATGTTACTATCCGAGAGGGTCGTTAGGATCATTCTTGTGGAGGAACGATTGCTTACGTAGGTGAATGACATGAATAGGTTCTTGGTTCATGAGGAATCAAGTGGGAATAGTAGCCTGAAAAATATACGATGTCAGTTTCATGTGGCTATGATTTTATATTATGTAATTATATTATGTCTATGTTATGGACAAGCTATACTGAGGGATGCATCGAAGAAATGAAAGTAGTGTGGTGTGCAGCATGCTAGGAAAAGCATGGATAAGGCACTGGAATCAAGGTTGCTTGGTAGAGACGTTATGGTTTTGGATGTGTTGTATTATTGTTATGTATATGTTGTATATGTTTTACATGCTGCATCGTGATGTTATGAGCATGCGGTGTTGTGTATATATAGTGTGTACAAGTTTTTATGCAATGTTATGTACAGGGTGGTACAGATAGTGTTGCGCGAATGTTAAATATATTCAGTGTTGGATATATATTGTGTTATGTACATGTTGGATGTGCAGTGTAGTATACATAGGGTGCTATGTACATGTTTTATATGCAATTCCATGTACATATGGTGTTTTGTGCATGTTGTACATGTGGTGCTCTGCACATATGGTGTTGTCTGCAAGATTGTAAAAGTGGTGTTGTAAGCATGTGGTTTCGTGTACATGTCCTACATGTAGTGTTGTGTACATGTCATGCATGGGGTGATGTGTACATTTGGTGTCGTGAATATGCCATGCACGTGGTGTTGCGTACATGTGGTATTGTGTACATGTTGTACAGGTGTTGTTGTGTACATGTGGCATTGTGTACACGTTTGTTACAGATCCATTTGGGCACATCAGATCCCAACATTCAGATCAGTGTTTTAGGGTTCATCAAATCCTAAATTCAATTGTTTCATGCCCTAAACAAGTCAACCCTTTGAATGCCTCCTTCCCGGACAGTTTCATGACATGAAGACATCCAGAAATAACCTCTAAAGGGACCAGCATAGGTAACCCCTTATGAAGGTGCGTTGTAGAGTAGTTAAGTCCACTGCCAAGGTGCTCTGTAGATCATTTAGGCTTCCTTTCACCTGTGCTGGGCAAGAATGAGTGAAATTCACATAGGGTTTGGGGAATATTCTTATCTCTTGGAGTCATATAGAAGCTTCCCTTAGTTATCTACTCCTATGAGCTCGAAAATGGATGAGGAATGAGTTAAGGTGCATCCTATCCTCTCATACCTTCCTCCATGTAACTAATTCTAAGTATGGAAGGCCATTCAATGCCACCATTTATGACAAAACCTCCTTCATCCTCCTATAAATTGACCACTCATCTAAGTGATCAGGGGCTGGCGGGCTGGCTGGATTATGTTGAATTGTAAGGAGATAATGCTGCTATGAGACTTGACTTTGGAGAAAATGATGTGATGCCACAAGCTTGTCTTGCTTTAGATGCGATGTGGATGGGATCCAAGCTAGAGGAATGACTTTGAATCAGACACTAATGGTTTTAATTCCTTCTTTTATCTAATAAAGTGTTTGAACCTTTTTCCATATGTTGTGCTCTTTCATAATGCTTATATATATGAATTGCTTTTGATTCCTTTCATTTATATTCAATGGATCATATGTTTGATCGATTTTCGTCTTCTGTTCTGTTTACAGGGTACTTCTCAAGCAAATTAAGTACTGGAAGGAGCGACTGAATCGATAAAAGGGAGACGAGAGAAAATCAGAACTATAGGTAGGCCTTCTAGCCTCTCTTCTTATCTATTGCTTATAGGAAAAGTCTAAAACACTTTAAACTGTTGTTCTAGGCACAACTACTTGTCTAGTGAATTAGTGTTTATCCGTAGATGCTAAATTCTCCAAAACAAATTGGCGACCATACTGGGGAACTATCACCTTTCCTAGTAGATTATCCACCTCCTAGGATATTATTGTAGACCCTACTTGTGTTCATTGACTATATTTCAGCTCTTTTGCATTTGAATTTTGGTCAAAAATTGAGGTTAGATGACTCTTGAGTGGCCTCTCAGGAATCAGCGTAGGCTTGGTCAGGGGACAATGCTCTGCAAATCACCCTTGAGTGAGAGACAGTGCTCTGCAGCGCAGTTAGGCCCTCTTTGACCTACGCTGATCCACCTTAGGGAAAATTTTCACCTTTGGATTGAGTTTTTACCAACTTTCCTCTGTTTGATTGCTTGTTGATTGATCAATGAGTGTCATGTCTCAGAAAACAAGTTTTTATCTCCTTTGTCAACCCTATTTTGACTTGATTGTTTATGTTTCTTAAATGCTTTCTTTGTCATTATCTATCCATAGTCAAAGTTAGATTATATTTGATTAATCTTTGTTCGAAAGAAAGTTTCGTAAAAGTCTTCTTTTCCTTCGAAATTGAACTATCGTAAAGTCTTCGGTCTCATAAAAGATTGATTGATTGATTGTATGTGCATTAGTTTCTTTTTTGTCCATCATAATATTAAGGGATTCAAAAAGAAAAACATGCATCGTTCATATTGTAGTTTGTGAATGCTTGAAAGGAATAGCTAATGAAATTGCATTAGATGTGCTCTTTCCTCTTTGTCAAAGATTTGATTACTCTATCCCTACTAGCTAAGGTTTTCATTGTTCAATTGAATGAAAATAATTCGTATCATGTTAGTTGAATTTTAGGAAATGAAAACATACATCACGTGGTGAACCTTGAAAGGAAAATTCTAAAGAATATCAACTTAAAATTTATCTGAATTTACCTAATGGAGCATTGTCACCTAATGAAAAACATTTAAAGTTCGAGGATAGAGACGTGTTCCGGCATCGTAAAACAAAGTAGTTGTCACTAACTTGTATGCAATACATCCCGAGTGTGATAAGTCATTCCACGTACATGAGTGTATCGTAGCTCTTCCACATACCTTCGGGTATATAGGGCAGTGTTACAGTACATAAAGTATATGGGAATGCTCTCACTATGCAGTTTTGCATTAGACAGCACTTATATGGATTGGGCCTCCACGTACTTTCGGGTATATATGGGAGGAAAAAACTAGGTTGTTATCCATCCTTAGGTAACCGAGTCAGCCACCTTGTACACCAAACATAGCATTCAGGGAGTTTGCTTGCCTGTACTTCTTGGTTTGCCAGGAGGTATTCTGTAGTTCACAGTTGCTTGGTAAACCTTTTGCCTAGATTATCCCTCTTTTGTTTTGTTATGTTACTTTGATTAAAATAAAATTAATTGACTGCAGATAACATCCTCCATGCTTGCTCCTTAGTTGATCTTAGGTTGAAACATATGATGACAAATCCAGAGTCCACCAATCAAGGAATTCCTTTTGATGGGAATCCTAGTCCTTTTCCTCCTTTCGGAAATATTGGTGCTCCTTATATGGCTACATTGTCCCTTCTAGGATTTACCATTAGCTTGCCAATATGGTTGTTTTCAACCTCCTTGGTTCAAAATGTCGTGATTTCTCCACAATCAAGTACACCTTTGACTGGACAAAATCAACCTCCAGTTGATCCTAAAGTTGACACTTTGCCTTCTTCCTCGGTTGTTTCTTCCTCCCCTTCTTCCTCTTCGCCTGGTGAAAGTATTGGTACTAGTAACCAGGTGGCTAAGAAGATGAAGAAAGGGAAGAAGAAGAAGAAGAAGCAAATTCAGTAGAGGGGCAACCAAGCAACCATTGCTTTGAATGAAACGTCTGATGAGAAACCATACGTAAAGCCTCACAAATTTTTATATCCATGCAAACTTTTTGCGGGAAACCATCTTCTTCGAAACTGTCCTGAAATTCCTCAGATCGTAGAAGAACGGTCTTCTCGTTCACATCATCCCGTGTCATCAACTTCTGGAGATCATGCTCGTGACACACCATCAACTAGTGGTAGTAAAGTTCATGGAAAAAAATGGAAAGTTAAGTTTCCCTGTAGGTTATGTGAAGGGAATCACCCCATTCACCTTTGTCCCTATCTCGATGAAGCAGAAAAAGTGTTGGATAACTGTCCCGCTTCACCGCAACGACTTCCATCCGGTTATAGGAAATTGTCCCTTAATCCTTCACTATTTGATGAATTTACTGACAAAAATCAACCGTTGGTCAAACTCACTCTCTCTGAAAGTGAATCTTATGAGTCTATACCCGACCCAAATCAACAGGTCGAGGTAACAGTTGACCTGATTTACCTTTAGTTAATCGTACCATTCCCGTAGAGAGTGAGTATGATACCACTCAGGTTCTTTTTGTTTCTTCAGCTTCTAATGAGCTTGGGGGTAGTCCTCCTGTTCCATTAAGGCAGGAGGAAAATCCTCTAGTTCTCGTAACTCAAGTAGTCTAGTCACTTCCTTTGGTTTTAATTAACAGGTAGGATTCCATCTTCCTTCTTATGTGCCTTTCCAAATCATAGTACAAGTTTGTAATATGATTATATCGGGCACTATTATAGATGAAGGTGCATATGTGAGTATACTTTCCTCAATTACTTGGCAAGCGCTTGGTTCACCACCGCTTGTGCCTGTTACACAGAATTTGTTGGGTTTTAACAGAGGAACTAGTCAACCATTAGGGATCCTCCCTTGGTTACCTATTACTTTGGGAGG
Source organism: Pinus taeda (assembly GCA_000404065.3). Classification (NCBI taxonomy): domain Eukaryota; kingdom Viridiplantae; phylum Streptophyta; class Pinopsida; order Pinales; family Pinaceae; genus Pinus; species Pinus taeda. The sequence goes on from APFE030720111.1 coordinate 76,430, forward strand.
AAAAATAATTTATTTGAATGTGATGGTAGTCCCAGGCCCTTTAGATTACAATTTAATTCTAGGGTGCGACTATGTTTACGACATGGGAGCTATTATTTCAACACTCTTTCGAGTGATCTGTTTCTCGCATGAAGGCAGAATTGTCACTATTGACCAACTTTCATTTCCTGGTCCAAATATGGCTTCCATTCAACCATCTTCCCTAAATGGTCCTTTTGTACCAATGGTATCATCCCCGCCACGTCTTAATTATGTGGCAACCCATTCCATACCTACATCAACTGATGATCAATTCAGTGATGTTGTACATCATGTACTGGGGGCATTGGAACCAAATCTCTCCTTCATGACCTCTTATGAGTTGTGATCTGGGGTATATGAGGATAGTTCCTGGTCTTGTGTCAACCTCGTTAAAAAAATAAATAAGGGTCTATGAGGATAGTTCTTTTACTATGTCAACCTTGTTAAAAAATGAAATAGGTCCACGAGGATATTTCTTGGTCTTGTGTCAACCTTGTTAAAAAATGAAAAAAGGGTATATGAGGATAGTTCCTGGTCTTGTTTCAAACTCATTAAAAAGGAAACAAGGGTCTATGAGGATAGTTCTTTTACTGTGTCAACCTCGTTAAAAAATGAAACAATTCCATGAGCATAGTCCCTGGTCTTGTGTAAACCTCGTTAAAAAATGAAACAAGAAATATGAGGATAGTTCTTTTACTGTGTCAATCTTGTTAAAAAATGAAACAACCCCCATGAGGATAGTTCTTTGATTCTGTCAACCTCATTAAAAAATGAAATAGGCCAATGAGGATAGTTCTTTCTCTTGTTTCAACCTCGTAAAAAAAAGAAACCAAGGAATATGAGCATAGGTCCTTGTCTTGTGTCAAGCTCGTTAACAAATGAAACAAGGAATCTGAGCAGAGTTACTTGTCTTGTGTCACGCTCATTAAAAAATGAAACAAGGTCCCCTAGAGAAAAGTTCCAAGTCAAGTCTTTGAGTAGATCTCATAAAATCCTAGTCGAGTCTTTCACTTGATCTCATAAATGAATCTTCATTCCATCCACTTGATAGCCACAAGTAGTCTACTTAGGTGAATGTAATGAAGCTTGGGGGGCATGCACCTAATGGTAAAGTTAAGTTTCCCTGTAGGTTATGTGAAAGGAATCACCCCATTCACCTTTGTCCCTATTGTTACACTGAATTTTGTCACCTTGACTATCTGCAGTTTATGTGGCCTCATCAATAGCCACATTGTCCTCTTTGTCAAGCCCCATACCTCTGCTCTTCATGTCAAAACTTCAAAGAGAGAAAAAGTCACTTGAAAACATGTTTATCTCTGGGTACGCAGTTTCTCTCTAACTTGCCTGCGTGTACGCACTCCATATACATTAGACCTGCATAGTAATACGCTCTGTATACTAAAGCTAGGGTGCGTACCCCTGTAAAGGTCAAAAGGCGCAAGTTTCATCTTTAAAAAGTTACTTGTGGTCACTTCTAGAGCCTTCTAGAAGAGTTCTTGACGTGTATTGAGCGCCTCCAGATGGGTCATGCACCCCTATGATAGAGGAGCTTATCCCATCAAGAGAGGAGCTACCCCATCCAAAAGAGGGAGTATCCCATTGATGTTGGAACTGAATAACCTCCTATCTATAAATACAGGCATTGGGCCAAAGGAGGGGAGATTGAAAGCTGAACATTCCAAAGGGTAGATGCTGCTGGAATTAGGACTTCCTTGTAGAAGCTTGTGAGGAGAGATTACCATCCTTTCTTGTTTCATTTGGAAATGGGTGAGATTATCAAAGTAAAGGAAAACTCTTGCTGGACCCTGGGAGGAACTTGCACAACACCGAGGCTCAGGTTGTAATGGTTTCTTTTGTTTCCTATTAATACAAATAAGTCCATTCTTCTCAACAATTTGTTATTAATGAGTTGTTTCATATACTCCTTGGTCTATACATTTAATATGTTTTATTTTATGGGATATTCAGGTGCTATGTAATGTTTGATTGTTAGTGCATGCAGGTTTCGAAGTGAAGGAGGAGCTCATCTGGATCGACGAGGATAGACTACTACAACAACGTTGGACTTCAGGTAGGATCGAAAAACACTTGGTTTCTCGTATGATAATGCATGTTTAGAGAAGGATTACTCTTAATTGTCTTGTTTGTCACTAGAAAGTCTTAGGCTTCTAGGGAGGTTAGATTTGTCCGCAAAAATAACTCTTTCCGCATGACAAATTGGCGACTCCGCTGGGGAATCCATTGATGTGATTGACTTTTCCTTTGAGTGACACTTTGACCTGAAAAGAGTCATTTCCTTTTTGGTTTTTGATTGTTTGACTGTGTCTTTGGGTGGGCTAGCTTAGAGTTAAGTTAGAATTTAGTTTTTCTTAATTTTTCAGTAGTACGCACCCTCTGAGTTAGACACAGTGCGTACCTGTACGCACTGTATCTTTATACACAGAGCGTGGACACACCTAGTCAAACAGGCTGCCTGCGTACCCTGTCAAAATTAAGAAAATTTCCATTTTATCCATTTTTTCCCTTTAGATTTTGCTTTCATTTAGTCTTTACTGCCCAGATCCACTGGTTATCTGTCAAAAATCTTCACCTGAACTTGTTTCATTAGTATCAAGAGTTTTAGTGAAATTCATTGAAGTTTTAGCCTTAGGGTTTGATTTTTGCATTGGTCCTGTAGTGACTTTGACTTTAGAAGTTGTGGAACCTTAGATCTCTCTGGTTTTGTCAGTCTTCTTAGGAGTCGGACAGTCATAAGATCTACCTGTGTGAGCAACCTACCTTTGTGTTGTCTCTTTGCGAAATTTCAAAATAGCTTGTTGATTGAAGTTGTGAATTTCATTCTTAAGAAAAGAACAAAAAGAATTTGATTTTTTGTTTTGATTAGTTTATGATTCTGCATGAACTAGTCCTTGGTTTGATAGTTGCCGAGTAAAACATCCCGGAATCATCTTAGTAGGCTTTTGCCTCTTTAGATTTACTTTTAGGTAAATTTCCTTTGATTTTCTTTTGAGTGAGTTTTCATAAATTTTTATAGATCTTGAAATTGCTTTTGATTAGATTAGTTTTACATGCTTTATTAGATAGAAAAAATACAAAAGATCTCCTTTGCAAAGTTTGTTTTAAAGTAGCATTTGAAGTTTTGAAAGAGAAAGGAATTTTTCGTGCAAGTAATGAGTGGTCATGTTTTGTGCGCTTTGAAAAGATAAAGAGAT
>APFE030720111.1:84994-96608 GCA_000404065.3 Pinus taeda
TCTCGTAGAATGATGTGTATCTAGAGAAGGATAGCTCTTGTTTGGTTTGTTTGTCATTAGAGAGTCTTAGACTCCTAGGAAGGTTAGATTTGTCCGCAAGTATAACCCATTCCGTGTGACACCTATCTAGACGAAGCCAAAAAGGTGTTGGATAACCATCCTACTTCACTGTAGTGAATTCCATCTGGTTACAGGAGACTCTCCCTTTCATCATGCTAGGGGCATGTAAACCAATCTCAAGCATAGTTTTTCGTTTCAAGCTTATGTAAACATGAAACTGAATCCAAGCATAGTTCCCTATCGTTCAAGCTTGTGTAAAAATGAACCCATTTCCATTTTAACGCTTGTGATCTCCATTCTATCAGTATTTTCTATCATATGAGCCTTGCTTTTTTTCATTCCATCACCACCATCTCTTTGGTCAATCATACACTTTCACTTGGTTGTTTTACCTTTTTTGAGGAACAATTGCAATGAGTGGTATTATTAGCTAGCCTCTTCACATAAATCAACATGTTTTTAGAATTTCCAACATCATCGGAACTAGTTGCTACCCTAGGCACCACTCGTTCCTCAAAATGGAGTCCTCTTTAAGCGCTTTTTAGACTCTCTAAATATGAAAATATTGTTGAGCACTTGTCCTTTCCAGCTCGTTAACGGATTGGAAAAGATATCTCTCTTGTATTATTTTATGCTTTTTCGGACTTGAGAGATTAATTTACAAAAAATAACTTGTGGAGTTTTCTTTTTGTACCTTTTAGAACTCTCTAAACAGGAAAAGGACTGAGTTATCTTTTTTGTTAAACTCGTTAAAAACATCAAATAGCAACAAACTTGTCCATCTAGACAAGACCGAGTTTCACCTTCGCTAAACTCATTAAAACATCACATAGAGATGGATTCGCCCAAAGGGTGAAATTATACAATAAGCATATGTTATCCTCCTCAAGCTTGATAAAAATAAAGAGGTACTGGTCAGCAATGACTGGGGAAAATAGAAAAAGGGGAAAACCACTTCATGGTAGCAAGTCCTTCTTGAACATGACACTTTCACTCTATCACTATGACTATCTGGGTTGGGTTATTAGCTTGATGGTTATCACACCATTGGTCTATCATACCATCCATTTCTTTGTTTTGGGTCAATGCTACCAATTCACTTTAGTGTCGATGACATGTTCAAGAGAAGTCATCCAGTCAAAATCCACCTTTTGCAATACCATAAACCTTCATTTTCATGACTGCCATTCTTGAACTTTGTGTCATCAGTCAAATTCCATCTCTAAAATCATTACACTCGTTTCGTGTCATTGATGTGGGATACATCAAGGCCCTCCTACGATGAGTCGCTTCTTGTCAACATCAACTCATTATCCAAGAAGTTGACTTAGAAACACCCATTCAGTACCTTGAGACTTGCATGCATCAATGGTAGGTTTCTCACTTTCGGCGATTGGCATACATCAATCGCCTTCGACCAAAAGACTTTGTATGGTGTTCGACATCAAATCATCCATTCACACCATGCAGAATGTACTGCAGTACCTTGAGGATCATTATCATTATCGGTGATTTCTCTCACATCTGATAACAACTTACAACATCGATTGTAATCATATGGTGTCTTCCCATGTTCGACTTTAGATCACATATTCACATGGTTAGACTCGTACTTGAGTGAATGTTTGAACGAGATTGAAGACCCCAGATCTAATTTCATCCATCTGGGTTGTGATATCAGGAGTGTTAAATCATATGTACAATGGCTTTACATTGATAGTCATTCTAATCATGGGTCTATATCTGTAGACGATTGTTTATGTACATGTAATGAAAGTTTATAAGTTGAGCATGGGTATGCCTTCCCTCATCAATTCATGTAAAATCAAATATCATGATATATTTATATTGTAATTGATGCAGGTCACCTTCCACTTCGATACCTCCTCATCACATTGTAAAGCATTTCATTCGACATTGGCATTTTTCTGACTTCATGCTTTAGGGGACAACTGTTACAGATCCAGTTGGGCACATCAAATCCCAACATTCAGATCAGTGTTTTAGGTATCATCAAATCCTAAATTCAATTGTTTCATGCCTAAACAGGTCAACCCTTTGAATGCCTCCTTCCTAAACAGTTTCATGACTTAAAGACATCTAGAAATAGCCTCTAGAGGGACCAGCACATGTAAGCCCTTATGAAGGTGCACTACAAAGTAGTTAAGTCCACTACCAGGGCGCTCTGCATAGCACTTAGGCTTCCTTTCACCGACACTCGGCGAGAATGAGAAAAATTCACATAGGGTTTGGGGAATATTCTTATCTCTTGGAGTCATCTAGAAGCTTCCTCGGTTATCTACTCCTATGAGCTCGAAAATGGATGAGGAATGAGTTAAGGTGCATCATATCCTCTCATCCCTTCCTCCATGGTACTAATTCTAAGTATGGAAGGCCATTCAATGCCACCATTTATGAAAAAACCCCTTCATCCTCCTATAAATTTACCACTCATCTAAGTGATCAGGGGCTGGCAGGCTGGCTAGATTATGTTGAATTGTAAGGAGATAATGTTGCTATGAGACTTGAATTTGGAGAAAATGATGTGATGCCACAAGCTTGTCTTACTTTTGATGTGATGTGGATGGGATCCAAGTTGGAGGAATGGTGTGGATGGGATCCAAGCTAGAGGAATGACTTTGAATCAGACACTGATGGTTGCAATTCCTTCTTCTATCTAATAAAGTGTTTGAACCTTTTTCCATATGTTGTGTTCTTTCATAATGCTTATATGTATGAATTGATTCTGATTCCTTTCATTTATATTCAATGGATCGTATGCTTTGATCTGTTTTTGTCTTCTGTTGTCTTTATAGGGTACTTCTCAAGCAGATTAAGTACGAGAAGGAGCGACGGAATCGATACAAGGCAGATGAGAGGAAAGCGGAACTATAGGTATGCCTTCTATCCTCTCTTCTTATCTATTGCTTATAGGAAAAGTCTAAAACACTTTAAACTATCATTCTAGGCATAGCTACTTGCCTAGTGAATTATTGTATATCTATAGATGCTAAATTCTCCAAAACAACATTGTACAGATGGTGTCGTGTACATGTGATGTTGTGTACATGTTGTTCAGGTGGTGCTTTGTATAGGTGGTACTGTGAACATGTTGTATATAGGGTACTGGTATACATGTGGTATTTTGTGCATGTTGTACATGTTGTGTTGTGGGTATGTAGTACTATGTATGTTCATTGTGTAGTAGTGGTATGGTGACATGTGTACTCATTGTGTTATATTATGTGTAGTACATGTATTGTGTCATGTTTTATGCCAAGTCTAGGTACATGTATTGTGTGGTGTCACATGTTGTGTGTGGATGTATGTGTTGTGATGCACATTATGTATGTCTACATGATTGAAGAAAAGAAAAAGGAATTGGGTGTTCGTTGGGTGTGGAAACCGATCCGTTGTGTGTACAATAATAATAAAGGCAAATGTAAGGATTGATAAAGGATAAGTATCAATATTTTATTTCATTTTTATTATGCATGTGATCTATGATTCTGACTTGTGACGGTTACACGTGATTTATGATTATGGCTTAGGATGATTTAGTGTGATTCATGATTTTAATTTATGATGGTTGAGTTTGATCTAATTGGACGTGATATGTTTATTCATGATGATTTGATCAAATAGTTAGTTTGACTTGTTGTGATAGGAAGAGAATAGAATTGCATGTGTACCTTGTTGACGGGTCACGAATGAGGTATGAATTGAAGTTATTTCACATTATTGAATTTAATGGAAATTATGTTCTTGGTATAGGAAGCACAGAAATTCCTGGTTGAGTGGTTTAAACTGAATACAAGATTAGTAGCAGCAGTAAAAGGAATTCGAACAAGTAGGAGTATGTTGGTAAATCATTTCAAGAACAGGGCCATTGTGGGACACTGGTACCAAATAGTGTCCATTGATTTCCATGAGCATGCTATGACCGATATGATGGTTTTGAGGCAAGTATATGCCTTGGTTGTTTGACCTTCTGATGCAAGGAAGCCTTGCCAAGGGATGAATTTCCCAGGATAGGGGATGTCGAGGAACTTGGAAGGTGAGTGACTACATGGAAGGAGGTGATTGGATTTCCTAAGGGACTATATAACAGAGAAGGGAAGGTCGGGATGGATTTTTTTGGTCATTAGCATTTCCAGTTGGAATCAAATGCACATTGGGAGTGTGCCTTATAACAATGAGCTAGTAACTATTCACTGACAGGACAAGTGGCATAGGATTATAACACTAGACATTGGATGCAGATTTGACCTTGTAGTGGATTTTGGACTTCCTGGGAAAGAGGTGAATCCTAGTAATACTTTGAGGGTGGATATGTGAGCCTCTGGATTCCCTAGTTGCGGATGTAGGTATCGTATCCTTTTATTTGCTAGTTGAATAAATGTGCATATACATATGTGTGTATTACTGTAAATGTTGTATCAAGCTAGATTTACAAAGCTCCATAGACAATATGATTATTTGTTGGGTGAAGCAAGAGTGTATGTGTGTATATGCGGTTATTATTGTAAATACCGTAATGAGCTTTGTTATAAAGTTCCATTAAATGATATGTTTGTCATGTTTTAGCATATGGTAATTGTAAATACTACAAAGAGCTATGTTATAAAGCTCCATGGGAAGTATTTTTTGTTTTCAACGGTCTTGTTGGTTATAGGTGTCATTGAAAACTAAGGACGATGTTCCCCTAAGGGGGAGGGTTCTTTAATAGCCCTGATGAAAATTCCATGTAATAAAAGTTAATAAAGGAAAAATAGTAACCACAGTTGATGGGACAAGTATTCCAAGCTGAATGGTGGGAAAAACATTCTAGTGGGTGTTAATTTTAGTTATTATGGCTAAGAGAATTGGCAAAGGCAATGGAAAAGGCTTTGGAAAGGCAAAATGGAATTATTTGGCAGTTTATTTATGAAAAGAATGGAAATTAGGAGAAAAGGAATGTGAAAGGTCATAGGTTGCATGTGAGGAGGAAAATGAAGGAAAATAATGGAAAATGAAGAAAATATAGGCCTCATTGATCAAAAATCTTATGAGGATCAATTGGAAAGCTTTTTCTCAGGTTTTGCATTGAATCAAGAAAGGAAAATAAGGCAAGATGAAGGAAGGAGCAAGCAAGAAAGAGCAGGATGAAGAAGTTATATTAGGATTATTTGCAGGTATCAATTCGTGTGTGTGCTTTCCTTGCTAGATTTCGAATGCATGGTATTGCATGTGGTTCTCTTGTTGTTATGGCATGGTATTTTCTAGGTGTGACAGTTTTTTCATCCTAGGCTTTCCATTTTCGGATAGCCATGGTGTGATGGGGTTCTCATGTTTTGGTTGATCCGAATTGCTGGATGGATTCGAAGCTGAGTGAGGTGGATCTCTGAATGACAAAACATGTGACCTAGTGACCCCTGAACCAAATTGTGGGTTGTGGTAAAGCTGGATTTTGTGTTTCCTCAGTGGGCCTAGGAATCCTCGACTGGTGAATGGTGGGATATACGGTAAAGCCTAGAGGTGGGTGCTCTCCATTAGGCCTAGTAATCTCGGGATAAGATATGTGGTAAATCCTAGAGAGTGGGTATTGGTTTAGGGCCTAGTGGTCCGGTGTGGATTGTGGTAAAGCCTGAGAGACTAGGAGACAGAAAAATTCATCATGGTGTAGGTGGCAAAATCCAGTTGCATCCATGCTTGTTTTGGCCTAGTGATCTGGCGGAGATCATTGTAAATTATGTTATTACATGTTTATTATTTTGGCCTAGTGATCGGTGTTGGATTACATTAAATCCTGTTTTCTATTGATGAGGGTGAGGTAGTTTAGCCTCGGGATGCCCTAGTTGGTTCTTTTGATTTGAGTACCACATTCATGTTTGGTATATGGTACGGGGGTGAATGGATGAAGAGAGATTTGGCTCAACCATTCTATGGCCGGGTGGAACGTGGTAGTCCCATCCATGTATGATTTTACATTCATTAATAAGAGGTTCTCTTCTTGATATGTCATGTAAAAATGTATTGGTTTATATGTGGATTTTATGGTTGATGTATCCTTGATATTTCTGTTATTATTATGATGGTTGTGAGAATATATTATGACAGTGGTGATGCATGGCTTTACTCATGTTTTGATTTGTAAATGAATGAAAAATGTACCTATGACCTAATCGATCATAATGCAACTAATGATATAAGGGAACAGTGCTTCTTAGCAATTCTCAGATAAGTATGAGACCCCTGTGCTTATATATGTTGTTTACACCTATATATTACATATTTGTGATATGTTTGACGAAATGCCTGTCATGGCTAGTAGGGGTCCGGTAAAACTCTTGTTCAAGTAATTGAATTTGTATCATCATTACCTTGTTATATTTATGTTATGAAGGTGTCATTTAATTCTAGGCAGTGACCTAGGCTCTGGGCATGAAAAAATAGATCAAACCCTGGGGATGTTGGCACAACATAGAGGAAAATAGTCCCCAGACATTGGCATGCCATGCTATGGGAGCGTCAAGATCCCTCTAAACATTGGCATGCCCATAGAATGGGAGATTCAAGGAGTTAATTAGTATAAGAACTCGGTGGGACCCAGGGGCTCGTTACCTAAGTGGTTGGGATGGTTCCTAGGAGTCTTGTAGCTAATGTGGAAGTTATGTGTGTTGTGTTTCTGTTGATTCCACTTCCTTAAGGTCACATAGGAGGTTGAATCCCATCATAGTAGCCTCTCATCACATGTTTACCCCAGTTGACTGGTTACTTGGGTAGATGTGGGAGGAGGGTGTTACATTAGTATGGTGTGGATATTATTTGATATTATATGCTTATACTATGCCCATACTTATTCTATGGCAGGTAATGTTGTGGGATACATTAGCGGAACGAAAGCAGTGTAAATTGTGGCATGATGGGATAAGCATGGATAATGGATGTGTAGTACTAATGTGGTGTACATGTTGTATATACAATGTTGTGTACATATGGTGTTGTGTACATGTTGCATGTGGTGTTGGGTACATACAGTGTTGTGTGCATGTTGTATATGTGGTGTTGTGTACATGTTGTATATGCAGTGTTGTGTGCATATGGTACTGTGTGCATGTTGTACATTGGGTGCTATGTACAAGTTGTCCATGTGGTGTTGTGTACATATTGTACATGTGGTGTTGTGTACTCATCGTGCAGGTGGTGTTGTGTATAGGTGTTGTTGTCTAAACGTTTTGCAGGTAGTGTGATGTACATGTGGTGTTGTGTACACATTGTGCAGGTGGTGCTATGTATATGTGGTGTTTTGTACACATTTTCCAACTGGTGCTATGTACATATGGTATTGTGTACATGTCCTATATGTTGTGTTCAGTGTATGTGGTAATGTGTTACAGGTATAGTGTAGTCATTATAGCTCAACATGTGTATTCGTTTTATATAGTACGAAGTGTACATATATGTATTTTGTTGTACACTGGGTGTATGTATATGTATATTGTTATACACTAGGTGTAGGTGTATGTGTTGTGTTCTACACCGACTGTAGATGTATATATTTTGTGGTGTTGTACATCATGTGTGGGTGTATGTGTTGTGATCTTCACTGTGGGTATGGGTATGTGACTAAAGAGGAGTCCACTTTACTACCATCGATTTCTCTTTTCCTGGATTGTTCATGTACTTTCCTACAACTCCCATTTCATGTGCAATATCAGGCCTTGTGCAGACCATCGCATACATTAATCTTCCAACTGTTGATGCATATGGAATTTTACTCATATAATCCATCTCTTCCTGTGTCTTGGGACACATATCCTTACTTAGTCTGAAATGGCTAGCCAAAGGTGTACTAACTAGTTTATCATTCTGCATATTAAATATTTCCAACAATTTTTCTATGTACTCATTCTGAGGCAATGTTAATTTGTGATTTTTCATGTCTCTATTTATTTTAATACCAAGGATTTGTTTTGCAGCACCCAAATCCTTCATTGCAGATGAACTTGCCAATTTTTCTTTAAGCACATTTATTTCTTGTATGTTAGACGTTGTAACAAGCATGTCCTATTCATATAATAACAATATAATATAGATGTCATTATTTTGTTTTTTAATATAAACACAATCGTCAGAATGACATCTAGTATAACCTTGTTCAGACATAAACCTATAAATGCTAGACACCACTGACTTGGAGCCTATTTTAAGCCATACAAGCTCTTCTTCAATTTGTAATCTAACTTTTCCTTCCCTTTTACCTCATACCCTTGTGGTTGTTGCATATATATTTCTTCTCCAAATCCCTGTCGAGAAAGGTTGTCTTTACGTCTAACTGCCCAAGATGAAAATCATTTGTTTCCACTAGACTTAAAATAGTTCTGATTGAAGTCATTTTAACAACAGGAGAAAAAATTTCATCAAATTCTCTACTTTTATTTTGTGCAAACCCTTCACCACAAGTCTAGCCTTATACATGTGTTTATCTCCACCTTCTTCCTTCAACCTATCAACCCATTTATTATGCAATGTTGTTTTATCTGCAAGATATTTGACTAAGTTCCAAGTCTAGTTATGCATCAAGGAGTCAATCTCTTCTTCCATGGATTTCTCCCACTTCTTCCTGGTTTCTACCTACATTACTTCTTCATATCTTTCCAGTTCACTAGAATCAACCAACAATACATAATATAATCAAGGAGAGTATTGTTCAGGGTGTCTACTTATCATCGTAGATCCTCCAACACACTTTATGGTGTTTGAGGTGCCTACTACTGTTGTGGTTGATGTTGTTGTTATGGTTGTTGATCATTATGATTTTCAGACACCTTTACTTTTTATGTGATCTCATCAAGCATTGTGTATTCTTTGTTTTCCTTTTCCTATTTCTTTCCCTGCATTTGATCATTATACAAGACCTTTTCATTGAATATGGCATCTCTGCTCCTAATGATTTTGTGATTTTCATAATCATATAAGCGATAAAAAAAAAAAAATTTACATCATATCCAATAAAGGTACATTTCTTTGATTTTCCCTCAAGATTTGTTTTATTTTCTTTATTGGTGTGGATAAAGGCTTCACAACCGAAAGTTTTTAAAATTGAGTAGTTTACCTTTTTACCTGTCCATGCCTCCTCTGGAATACCACCATCCAAGGATCGTAAAGGTCTTATGTTTATTAGATAAAAAACAGTATCTACAACATCTACCCAAAATTGTAAGGGAAATCATGCATGTAATTTCATGCACCTTGCACACCCCATGATTGTCTTATTCATCCTTTCTGGAACATCATTTTTCTGTGGTGTTCCTGGAACTGTCTTCTCTCTGCCAATTCCATGTTCTGAACAGTATTTATCAAACTATTTTTTGCAGTATTTGGTGAGCCCTAGTATTGCACCAAGAGTGTTGCAAGTCCCACAGGCCCCTCAACACTATTTATCAACCCGTGGTTCATACAAACTTCAAGGTGACAATGCTATATACACAGTAGATGGAATTCTACTCATGGCAGCCTCAACTAGGTCACTTGAACATTAAGGCTCCAAGACCATTCTTCTATTGACCTAGGGAGGATTAAATACTAAAATCATGATTCAAAAGCTAGTCCTAATGTAGAAAAAGTAAATGTTGTTCAAACCTAACTTGTAAATGCTATTGAATCAATCCATGAGAGAACACAAGAATTATTCTAACTGCAGAAAGGAAAGCTACACTAATTTCAATCAACCATCTATCTATCAAATTCACTTGAAAATGGGATATTTTTCTCCAATTCACAATTCAAGAATTCATGCATCATTTATCTATTTCACACTTGTATATTAAGTAATGTCCTAGTTGCCAAATCTTGTAATGAAGAAATAATGTTATTTTCTCTTGGATTAAAGGAAACAGAATGGAGGGAGTGACCTAGGTGGTACCTCTAATTATGGAATCCAAGTTGAAGCATTAACCTACTCTTATACTAAGCTACATTGGCATTGCAAGTCAAAACAGGGGAAAAACAGACTGCTACATGTGTGTTATAGGATTCTTGTACTGTTATAGGAAATCCTGAAATGCTACAGGAAGTTTGCCAAAGGGTTTGGAGGGTAAGGATTATGAGATAAAGTGATGGAAAGATGGATGAAGTTTGTGGGAAATGTATGGAAGGTGACCAACACCCCTTGCCAAGCCAAACACTTCAGGACGGCCAACTTTGGGCTAAGAGGGCTGCTCACAGTGACCTAAAAATAGAGATCAAGAACATTGGTTGGCATTCATCAAAAGAGTGTGGAGAAGTCTTGGATGGAGGTGGTGAAGGGATTCCTTTCCTGCAGATTCAATAGTCCCGCAAAATCACTTGCACCTGTTCTTACAAAATATTACAATCAATGGTGGAAAACATGAATTGAATTTGGAACCTATCTAACTAATGCTAAGAACTCGATTTACGCAATGAATTAACTTCTAAGCTACAAAAATCATATGTAAACCAAGATAACAAATGTAGACTTCTCCAAGAAATCACACAATGCTTTTGGGTTGTGATGGTGGGGTCCTCTAATCATTCTCCCATGAGAGAGATGAGATAGAGGCCATAGTCATAAACTTTTTAAGGAACTATTCTCTACTGAAATGCAACAATTAATCAAAAATTCTAAGCTAAAATAAGTATAAATATAGAAGAGGGACCTAAGCTACTAGGGTTGGTCCCAAACCAAAGAGTTTCAATCCTCTAGACTAGCTCAATGATGGATCAAAATGAAACTTTTCATTATTGTTGCAGAAATGTCAAATACATCATAGAAATAGTAGTCACAAGTGCTTCAGCTCAACAACCTCTTAGCTTTCCTTTATTCAAGTCAAGTTTATACAGATCATATCGGTTCTCCAGATCATATCGGTTCTCCAGATCGGTTCTGCGGGTACTCCAGATCAGGTTCTGCGGCTCCAGATCGCCTGTTTGCGCCTGTCTGCGGTTGGGTTGACACAATCTCTGCGGTTGTTTTCCTTATATATTTTCTGCGCCTGTCTGTGGCTGGGTTGATACAATCTCTGCGCCTATCTACGGATGGTATTATAACAATCTCGGTATAGTTATGATGAAAAGAATCCTAAATTAAATTAATATTTTCTCCGACGATTGGGAAGAGATCTTTCTTTCGGTATAGATCTGCGGTATTGAATTGAATATAGATCTGGTGCAGATTTGCGTAAAATATGGCTCCAAGCTTCACAAAAATAACTGGTGGCTCATCCGCCTCTGGAGGGCAATCTCCTGCCCATATCGTGAGTGAAGCCCCAGCTCCCACTATCCAAGTGGTCCAGGACTCACTCGATGAAGCTTTGAAGTTCTCCGAAAGTGCCCTAATTTGTCGGTTCAATGGTTTTTGGCCGCAACTGATAGCACTCCACAATTGGATATCGGAGGTATGGAAGCCTATCATTTATGATGAAATTAATATCTACCCCTGTGCTAGAGGTTTCTTTATAGTAGATTTTGAAAATCCTGAAAGCAGACAATGTATTCTAGATTCCGGCCCTTGGTTTTGGGAAAAATCAGGCCTATTCATGAAGCCATGGAA